>QDEB01036283.1:686-20815 GCA_004193795.1 Asbolus verrucosus | reverse complement strand
TTGTTTCTACATGATATAGACCTAGGATGTTGCCTTCATACATACTCATTTTGGAAAAACACCGATTTTTAAGGGTGGTGCGATAATTTTTGTGAGGAGTTTAGTTCATAACGAAATTTTTGCAGAACTGTCAAGACAAAGTTGACATTACTTAAAACAATGCAACAGTTGATTAATTTTTTAATTTTTAAAAAAGTACAGATCTAGTTAATGCTGGAATTGGTATTTTTGGTTGCATCTAAGGAAACTTCAGAAATACACCACAATTGACTCGTACTCCATATATCAATACATTTTTAAAAAATATTTCACAAAATTAATTAAAAAGCTTTTTTGTTATGTCTACCACTAATATAAGTACCGGATACAACACATTTCAGGAGATTGTAACAGGAAAGAGAAAAAAATAATAGCGACCTCCCATAGCGATATGTATTAATGGTTGCCTATCTCAGATAGAAGAATGGGCACAGACAACGACAAACTTTTCCCACCCGGCAGTAGGTCGTTTATTGCATCAACTCGACGATAATCAATCCGTTCATTTCATCCCATCCGTCGATTGTTACAGAATAAAGAAAAAACGGAACCTGATGGGAGATTTGTAATATTTTTTTTGTCTCGTAAAACATTATTTGTGAAATTGTTAAAATGTAATTGTAAAAAGTGTTGTGATACAGAACCTTCTTTGATATGGTAAGAAACAGATTTGTTTATATGGAAATAGAGGTTAGGTACACCTACGCGGTTTTGTTGATTAAAATAATGGCGGTTATCACCAAAGGGAATGAACACGTTTACACGCAATTTCTGCATTGATATTAATAATTGTACTGTGGAAAATAAAAACCTTTTAGTAGTCGCAAAAACATGTCTGTTAGCGTTTTGTGCAAGTGAACTGGACATTCACCTTGTTATTAAAATTAAATGTGCTGCTCTAAATGTGTTATGTTTTATTTATTAATGTTATTAATGAACAGTATATATCAAATTATTATTTAAATTTTATTTAAAAAGCAGTTAAAATAATAAACTTCGCACCTAATACACAATTTTTTCATCTTTGTTGCTTATTATCAATGTAATGCCTAATTATTCGCTCGGTAAAAATTTGGAGCTGCAAAATACAACGAAATAAAATTAATATTAATTAGATTATAATAGCGGGGTAAGGAAATATAATTGTTATGACATTATTATGTTTGCTCATTTTAAACTTTTTCATTATATGTGTCAATTTGTTAATATCCATTTATCCTCGGTAGATGGTGTAACTCGAAAGTTTTAGTGAAATTACCCAAAACCGACACTGGAATAACATTTAATAAAAGTACTTTATACGGAATTGTAATAAAAAATTTAATTTCACCTTTGTTGTCAAATTACCGGAAAAATTCACACTTTGTGGCACCTTCCGGGTGAATTTACTCATGATGGCAAACAAAAGATGAGCTTCACTTTCTTTTGTTTGGTTTGAAAGTCAACAGAGACACAATGTAAGTCGGAGGTTGCTAATGATTAATAATAAAATTCTGCGTTTTATCACCCATACTATTTTATTTAAATTTCCAGTATGTGACAGGTGGGTTCTGTTTTTTTTCATGAATATTCAACATTTATTGAATCAAAAAGAAACAAGATTTTTCGGTTTGAAAATTGTGACAGTGCTGTTACACATCCTCCAGAACCGGATGTCCTTGAACTATCCATTTGTTTAAACAGAAAATGAAGATTTGGAGTTTTATACATTAAAAAATTGAACGACCAGATATTAAAATTGCAAGGCATGGAAACGTTACAAAAAAAAAAATGTAAACGTTGCCAATTTGTAACTACTCTCACACTTTCATGTTGCAAAATATTCCGTTTTAACAACTTAAGCATGTTAAAACTTATAGAACTTATAGAATTAATAAGCCATTTAATGAATGGATACCTCATTATGACGAGTAATACTTAAAATGTTTAATAAAAAAAGTAATAGCTAGTAGTATTTATCATTAGCTGTAATTTTCATTTTATTTTTTTATCGCATTATTCACCATCACTCATTACTGTTGTAAATTGCCCGTGAAATTTTAAGACAAGCCCATCAGTCTTTTGTCGAATGAAATCAGTAACGCTTAAAACGGGATAACCTTTCGTGCATTTAAGCTTTGAAAGTATCTATAATTTTTTATGTTGCTAATCAAATATGTGTAACGAATTGCGAGTGGATAACAAAACATTTACATCAATTTTGCACGGTTGAACCAGTAAAAAATAAAAGTAAATGAAGATTGTGCAATATAAAGCAAAGAAAGAATGAGTTAGATGTAGGCACCTATTATTAGGAAACACACTACCTGAGACGATACTAGGTATATGGAATAATTCTGCACCCTTATTGAACAGGTGAAAACTGGCCGGAGTAAAATGATTATATGATTTTGGGTTAAAAAGTATTTTCTTAAATTCGAAAAACTCAATTTTAGATATTACCAGCAATAGTTGAACTGATTTTGATAAATATGTACATACTTAGATACGTAATATATCTCGTTTCAGTTCTGTAGGTGATTTTAACTATGCGAATTAACTTGTACTCCTTATATAAATCAAACGAACTAGCAACCGGTTTTACAGGGTAACCTGATTTTATAGTATTGAAACTAGGTTTACATTATTCTCCAACAAAATGAGAAACAAAGTATTTAGAACTGAGATTTAATTTTTACGATTTGGCAAGTTTGATATCAGCATTAATGAATTACGATTTTCAGTGGAAGATGCGTCTAATTTATTAGCTCATATTTAAAGAAGTAAACATTAATTGGATCGAAATCTACATTATTTCAAAATTAAGAGTCTACAACATTATTTTCATTAGTTTTTTATAACTTTATATAATTCTCCATTTTATCAAATTTCGATAGCGTTTAAAAGGTAAAAATTGTTAGTGTAGAAACTGAAGAATTAAATTTATACAAAAATTAGTTGATAAGATATTTAAAGATATAAGCAACAGACTGAATTATGAATAAAAAGTCTTAACACTTATATAAATATTTAATAATTTTTGGTAGAGAAAAACAAAAAAATGCATATCACTTTTTGTTAATTATTGTTTAAAATTGAATAATATTTAGTGATATTTACGATTAACCATTTTACAAATCATTAAAAATTAATACACTGATCACTGTAGAAAATAGACCATCACACCGAAAAAAGATAATTCTGAACATAAACTATGGCGTCAAGTTACATTTGCAAGTCTGGGGAGGGAAATTGCTAGCGTCGCCTTGTCGTCAGTTGCTATTTTAGATCAGGATTCTTAGTAATTTCTGCTTCTTTTTCTGTGTAACTGACGCTTTATTAGTACCCAACCCATTTACTCGTAAATTATCATAAAAGTAATTTTCTTGGGTAGCTACTCGTGGTTATCCTTCAGATCATAAAACTAGCGACAAAGATCTTTGTAATTAAACACTTGAGAAAATAATATTATAATTCTTTTAATAATACAAAGCTTAGTAAGGTTAAAAAAATCAGTTTTTTTTTTCTAAAGCAGGGTATATTTGTCAGTATTAATATACATATCTACGTTCTACATTATCTCTCTCACTGTCTTGACATTTAATTAAAATTTAAAATTCCTTTTTCGCACAATTTTACATGGTGCAGGTAGATAGTTGACATTCCTATGAAATGCCTAGCATAACGGAGTTACCATGAAATTTTAATTTAAAAGTTTTTATTAATTTTTGTTGAAATAATTACTAGTTTTCACGCCATTGAACAACTTGTTAGTGACTGAAAGATTTAAAATCATTATCATTATAATTGATGAAGTAGGTGGAACCTCTTAACGTGTTGATATAGACCTCGATGTATACTTAACGAAGAGGTTTGCATAACCGTAAAATTGTTGGTAATTGTCCCTTTTTTTTTCATAAATCGGAATTATGTCTTTTAATTCAGACAACAGTTATTCTTGCCTGAAATCTAATAATGCAGTCGACTAAATTATGTCCAACAACTCATATTTTCTCACATCACAGTTTCATAACAATCATAACACCACAACAATAACAGAATGAGAAGCTACAGTCAAATTGATTATAATTGTTAGAGTAATGTTGCCATTAATTGTGGCACACATTGTATTTGTAAACGTTCTATTTATTCATAATTATTCAGGTCGGTATTAAATCAATGTAGCGTATCAGACAAGAACCAATAGTGAAAGGAAAGTTGTGTAAGAAGGGGATAAGTCGTATGAAAGGGACATAAAAATAATTATTTTATATCCGCTATTGACCGTTTATCTTTTTCCAGATATGTTAAACACTCACCGCTGTGAAAATGACGAGAACAAAAGAAAAGATCCTTCATGACAAACCTTCGGATTCGGCTGGTTACCAGCACAAATCCCACCAAACAACATTACTCAAAGGCTTGAATGCTTTGAGGGAAAAGGGCGAGCTTCTGGATATCACTCTGATAATTGAAGGGCGAATTTTCAAGGCACATAAAGTTGTTTTGTCGGCTTGTAGTGATTATTTCCGTGCCATGTTTACTAATAATATGTTAGAGTCTAGACAAGAAGAGATTAATCTCAACGGGATCACTGCTGCGGGTTTTCACCAAATACTCGAATACGCTTACACTTCCAGAATTATGCTGAATTTAGCCAACGTACAAGATGTTTTAGAAGCAGCATCACACTTGCAAATGGAAGCGGTCACCCAAGCCTGCTCTAAATATTTATTGTCGCAAATTGATATCGATAATTGCGTAGATATAGCCACTATTGCTGAAATTTATTCATTGGAACAGTTGAGGTTGAAGGTTTATAGATTTATGAGTGAACATTTATTGGAATTTTCCAATTCAAAAGAGTTTTATCGACTGACTCCACAGCAGTTAGAGAATTTATTGGCTCTTGATTTTCCTGTTGATTGTTCCGAAGCTGACGTCCTCAGAATTGTTCTAGCTTGGTTTTTTCACGTCGACACTTCTAAGTAAGAAAAATTAAGTATGTGTGTAATTGAAATCTAATCTTTTTTTTAGGCGGGATATTCGAATTTCCTATGCTATGCGAATAATCCATTACATCCACTTTGAAGAAATTTCTCGCAGAAAATTGGACAGTATTCTGGACAAAGTCTTCCAAGATCGTAATTGTGAGTGGGAACTATACAAAGTGATCTTGTCAGAAGCTTACATTCAAAGTAACTCCAGTAAAATGACCACAAATTCTAACTTACTTAATTCAAGAGGGATGGAATTAGCAGTATTAAAAATCGGCGGTTTTGGTATCAGCGGAATTACAAATGAGATTACTTATTGTTTTTCTAAAGAAAGAAAATGGAAACATTTGACAACAATTCCTCATTTAGAACAATGTAATTTCGGCACATCCGTTCTTAATAACGAACTTTACATTGTAGGAGGTTGTTTTAACCAGTCACTTCAAGAAAACATACATCCATTCGGTTTTAAATACAGTCCTAGATATGACAAATGGTCGACTATGTCCCCAATGAAGATTGAGAGATGTCGCTTTTCTTTAAATGTCTTAGGGAATATGCTGTATGCAGTAGGTGGTGCTAGCGAAGTAGACGAATATGGCACAAGTACCTGTGAATGTTATGATCCAGTATTGGACATGTGGTATATGATTAAACCTCTTCCTGCTTACATCACACAACATGCTGGAGCGAGCTATGAATATAATTTAGATCTGAAATTGTTTATAAGTGGAGGTATGGATCGCGATTCTATTCAATCCTCAATGTATTGTTACACAGTAAATGAAGGAAAATGGCATCAATGTGCTCCCATGTTAAGAGCACGTGCTGATCACGTTATGTTATCTGTTGGAGACTATTTATATGTTTGTGGGGGTTGGACAGAAGGTCCTGATAGTAGGTCAAGAGTTTTAGTGGATACTATAGACGCTTATGACGTAAAGAACGATCGTTGGGAGGTTGTTACAACAGTTCCTACGCCTAGATATCATGCGGGGATTGTTTGTGTTGAACATAAAATTTATTTTATTGGAGGATTTTATAGCGATGATATGTTTGACAAAAGTACAGCGGCCATAGAATATTACGATATTGAAACTGATTCCTGGACTACAGAAGACAAATATCCACAGGATATTTGGGAACATACTTGTGCCTCTTTGTTTATTCCCAAGTGGAGGGATGATATGCAGGATATGCAAGTTGTTTCAAAATTTGAAAGTTCAGTTTAATTTTCATCATTTAAATTATCATTTTTACTTCTAATTTTTATATGTTTGGATATTCGAAATAATATATTTATTTTGTAAATTGTATTTATTTTATTCATACCCAACATTTTACGGTTTTAGAAAGTGATTGTGGAAATACATGCTAATATTATTGAAGAAAATAAATAATTTGCAGAGTAAATCTCGATCTAATTATTTATAATTAGATGCAATCACCAATTTAGTAAATTAACAGTAGTGCCTAGGTTTATTATTTTTATTTGTTGTTTACCTTGGGTAACTGAAAAAGTGAAATTTGTACCATATAACCTATGTAGGTTTTGGACGCACCGCAAAGTGATGAGATAGGCAATCAGTAAAATAGTATATTATAGTTGAATTTTGGTTGAAACAAAACTCAGAAAAGAATCCTTTTCTAACATAATCCTTGCATTTATACTTTACTGAAAACAGTATTGGAGATTTTCCAAGTTAACCATCTTTTTCTTAATGTAATACGCTAACACATCAGTTAAAATAATTTTAGTTGGAAACGTCGAAAGGATCAAGAGTATCGTTGGTTGTGTTGAACAGCAGACAAAGCACGCCTAAATTTATTAATTTCTGGTTAAACTGATAGGACAATCTGTAATACTTGCATTTTAATTTTGCCTGTTTTCTATTTGTACAACAAATATAGTAGATAACATTCTATTTGTTCAACAAAGTTTTAAAGTTCCTCTTTAAACAAGACATATAAATATAAAATCAATTTTTTTTATTTAATTTAATGTAATATTAATGATAGTTTGAAATTTAATGAAACGTACAAATCTTTTAACTTTTTTGTATCAAAAATTAAAATATTTTGCTTCTTATTTTTGTTTATTCAGTAAAATTGTACATAAAAAACGAAATTAAATTATCTTCTGAGAACTGCAAAAGTGAAATTAGATGAGAAAATTCTGATTTCTTGAATTAAAAACTAAAAATCTGAGATTTTTTATAATCATTCGACATTTACACTGCGATCTTGTGTTCAATTTTTGACATCATTTTATAGATAAAATTCAAATGACATGATGAATAGAGATTTTCAGTAAACATGTAAGTTTTCAATTATATTTTTAAAATTTTATCGTTTTCATTATTCTAACTTTGATATTATTGTTGATAAACGATATCGGTTGATTATAACGTGAAGTCGGTAAGTTAAAATTTCAAACGTTAACACAAAAACATTAGTATTTATTGTTTTTATAAGAAAAAAGAATCAAAAAATGTTGAAATATAAAAACTTTTTTGCACGCAATAGATACATAAGTTACGTTATTTTGGTATATATTACAGAGAAGTTTTTTTTTTAATAATGTCCTAATAGTTTGGAAAATATTTAAAAACGAATTAAGAACCTACAAGAATATAACATAAGCTATTTACATACACATGTAGTTTCTAGTTTTCTTGATAAATATAAATATCTTTTAATTTTATGCAAAACAGGAGACTGAATTAATTATTTGTATTTTCATAAACTTTCAAGTATATTTCATGTATATGATAAAATGTTATATTATTAAAATAATATGATTTGTGAGAAAAAAATTTAACGTTAAGAGCCTACCTACTCGGATATGTTACATGTTAAAATTTAATTAGAGTATATTTAATATTTATTTGTAGTTAAATTAGTACTAATTACATTCAGTAATTATTTGCTTTAAATAGTGTGCAACAAGAAAGATTTCCCTATTTAATCATCATTATGATTACTTATCTAAATGTAAACTGTTGTTTAATTTAATTTCATTTTTTCTATTTTAATTTTATATTACTGACAAAAAAAAAAACATTTCAATATTAACACAGAGTCACTTGAAAAAATCAAAACGTAACTGGAAAATTAGTATACATTTGCTGTATTTTAGAGAAACAGTTGAATTTTACTAATTTCAGATAACTTGAATGCAGGTGTAGGCAGTTACAAATGTTAGGTATATGTAAATGTTTTTGTTGCATTTCTTTAAAATTTAAATCAATTAAAGTTCCCATACAATTATGGGAACATGCCTGCTTTGTTCCGGACCTATACCAAAGTTATTTGTAGTTATTTTAGACAAAATATATACCTACAGTTAATGGAAGCTAAATTTTTTTTATTAAAAAATATTTTTTGCTGACGTGCATTGTAATTTTTAGGTTAATATAAATAATGTTGTAGCTATATATGCTTAATCATTAATGATTTTAAATTTTTGTTTCTTAGATTTATTAAACAATTTGAGCATTTGTAAAATTTGAAAATCGTATAATTAATAGTAATAATAAGAAGTGAGTTACGGATCCGGATGAAAATAAGAATTGAAGTACATTCAGAATTCAGTACATCTGCATTAGTTTTAGCTACCATAAAACGAAAATATAATTTCACTACTTGATCAATAATAATTTAATGATTTTAGAAATTTTTCTTTTTTTAAAATTATATTATTACATTAGTAACACGGTTTTATTTGTTTGAAAATATGCTATTCAACATGTTTTTACTCATATTGTAATAATTTACTGAAAGAGATGCCGTCTGCAAGTTTTTTTACGAGAGAGAAAATAACTAATTATTTTTTCAGAGAAATTAAGAAAAAATAATTTGATCGCTTTCATATTGAAATATATTACTGATAATTTGTACAAACTTTGGTAACAAGTCGTGTGACCCTTCTAATGAGAAAAGCTCAACGGATTTATTCCTTTCTGCAATTTTTGAATTATAATTTTATTTCCACATTGTCTTTCGAAACTCCTTGACATTTGTATTTGCAAGAGTAATGAAGTGTGGGCTATAAAAGAAACCTCCATTCTTTACCAAAGTGCATTTCGAGCTAAACCAGCCCTTTTCACCGGGAATTATAGTTTAAGGGAGGTAGCTGTAATCTAATTACTTTAGTGTCTGAAACTGTGTGATGAACAACAAACAGATAATAATGTTGTTATTATTTTTTTAAGTATTAGATTTATTAGAGGTAGCAACTCAGTTGTTTTTGGATAAAGAATAATTTAGTGGGAACTGGAATCATAAAAGTGAAGTTCCTGTGAAAATAAGTAAAATACCTGACCAAGGTAATCAACAATTAACCACCAACAGAGTTTATAGGTATTAAGGAATTATGATCCTTAACATTTGTCATCATTTTTCTCTGAGACTGTATTCTTGTTATTTGTGGTATTTATTCTTTTCATTTTGACTTCATTTTCGTGTACCAAATAACTGATAATAATGAAAATAAAAAACTAACTTTCCATATACTCTTTTTAGTAAGGTATAACATATTTTCCAGTGATTAAGCTCCTAGTGTAAGTGATTAAAGAATTCATTGTATCTAAATGTATTGTTATGTATTGCTTTAAGAAGGTTTTGGGTGCAGGTATCTATACGGATTATAGAGGTCTAATAATGGCTCAATAACGGCACATTCTTTGTATCTTGACGAGATCTTTATATTCATTTGTTGAGATTTACCTTAACTTTTGCATTTAATGTAGATAGCTTGAATGAAATTATAAAAGCTAGATATTTTTCAAACAAATGCTGATATAAAGATTGTGAAATTAATAAAAAAAGGTTTTATGATCAGGGTTAAAATTTTTCTAGGATTGACATTTAATACAGAGATTAAATTTTTATAATTTTGAATGTTTTCACAAATTTAGTAGATAATAGTGTCGATTTACATCAAAACAAGAAAGTGGACAATACCCGAAAGTTTCAACAATGTGTTGTATTTATTAGAAATTAAATTAGAGTATTCATTCAAGACACTTGTATATTTATTTAACATTATGTTTCACTGAAGAGAATTCGTCACCGTATTGCTCCCAAACATCGCCTCAAAGGAAAGTTAATATTATGTATGTAAGTATATACAGTTTTTATTTTACTCAAGTTATATAGATAAAAACTAAAAGAAATTAATAAAAAAAAGTTATTTGCCTAAGTGTAATCGGTGTTGTTTTCGAAGTTCAAGGACCGAAATTAAAGCTGATAATTTGTTTAAAAATAAAAGATATAATCGCATCTAGAAAAGGGAAAAACTCTAAAAATAAAGATTAACTTTTACAAGTTTATATCTAAGAGTGATTTTATAAATAAAGCTACACTTTCAGATTATATGGTAACAAAAAATAACATTTCTGAAAGTGTAAAGTATATTTTTATTTTATAATACTATAGGATAATAATAAGTAATGGATCTGCAATATGTTTTTACTGGATTTTTTTAGTTAACTAATCAATTTCTCACTGTATTTTTATATTTGATAAAAATTTCATAAGATGTAAATACACAATACAATTAAAGAAACTTATAGATTTGGATGTTAATTAAAAACAAAATGTTATTTAATACACAACACAAATAACTTACGATTAATAACACGTTAAAATTGTTTGTCTCCATTAAAAATAAAATATGTTGTTATAACAACAATTAATCAGAGAAGAACAATGTCTTATATTTGAATTAAAAAGAAGAAACAAAAAAATCAGAACTGAAATTATTTCATATTTTTCGAAAAAAGTCGTAACTCAGAAAGAATCGTAAACGCAGTGGAAAGAAAAACTTAAACTTGCTATAAATTTTTATGGATTTTATTTTTCCACCGTCTAAATTTTAATATGTTTTTAATTTTTTGTTGTTTTAAATAAAATCGTAATGCAGTGGAAACGTAACGTGGTGGAAATAATTTTATAATCGCAATAAAATTTTACAGAGTCGTTTGTTACGCATTTAATTATTTCCACTGAAATTTTAATACATTTTCAAAATTAACCAACATAAAACCCTTATTTAGCACAGTGTAAAAAAGTGTGGGACATGCGAATATCCTTCAAAAATAATAAAATTAACTATAAATTCATATATATCACAGATTTAAATTGGTGTTATACTTTGTCTGTACCTTCTGAGTTGTAAATTATTAATATTTAATTAACATTATTATTATAAATTATTACATTTGGGCAATTGCTATGTAAAATAAATAAAGTAAAAAAAAAATAATAAAAAATCAAAGGTACAAAATATACAATGAATTTGATATATGTAAATCTCAACTCAACAGCAAAATTAAATTTTATGCAGCAGTGTTAACAGTGTTAATTCAAAGATCGGATGATCAGAAGCCCTTCCCGCTAATGCTCGTGCGCTAAAAATATGGAGATTCTTTGATTCTTTTTTATGAGATAAATTAATATCATTTTTATAGGGGGAAGCCACTGTAGCTTTATTAGTAAAATCACACATAAATACTGACAAAACACAATAAACACACGAATTTCTGATTTTCTACAAAAATTTTGGTTTAAAAATCGTTAGAGATCTGTCTTATCGACACACGATAATGTTAATATATTGCTTTGTAGATGTCACCATTGTCGTTGACAGTAGTGGTGGTGTGGTGGTGATTTGCAGTTGTTAAACACAGCCTTGTGGCGCAAGTCAAAACAGTCGAACCTAAAACCCAGTAGTGGTGGCGCAGTCTCAGTTAAATAGTACTGAAAGACAGCTGAGTCTTCGGTGTTGTAATTCGATGTCGGTTTAGCCATCAGCCAGTTGAATTTAGTTCGAATAAACTGTTGGTGCATTGGTGTTGAACGGTACGAAGGATCAACACGTAGCTGAAGCCAGAGAACTTTTTGGTTGTTGACATTGCACCGACAAAAACTCAGTTCAATAACATTGCAGATGAGCCAGTAGTGCCGTTAGGTGTTTTCAGTGTTGGTGAATGAAATAAATATAGAATTCGTGTCCGGTTGTAAAATGATAGGTTAGGTTTCGCGTCGAATTTCCCGTATAGAGTGGTGCCAGAAACAGCAGTTCCAGTCTTTTGATGTTTGACGGTGAAATCTGTAGATTATGCGCTGCTGATGGAATACGATTGTTGGTGCATTGCCCTGTCGTCGATAAACGCACAGGTTGTGCGGTTTCGGGATAGTTCACCTCAACTATAATGTCGGGGAGTCATATGAATAACGAGCAGGAGCACAAATCGCCAAGGGAAAGTGGCGAGGACTCTGAAGACGAAAGCGAAATCTTGGAGGAAAGCCCTTGCGGCAGATGGCTTAAGCGGCGGGAGGAGGTGAGCCCCGGCATCCTGCCCTATTAATTTTGTTGTTGTGCAACCTAACCTAACCGATTAGCCGGCGACCATTTTGCCAGAGTTCTCCCGAATGCCTATGCGCGTGACGTCACGGGATCGATTCTGGCGCCGGCTCCGCGAGCGGCCCTCGAATCCTCTTTCTTCACTGACGTGTGCCAATTCGCTCCGGCTGCATTCGAACACCTCCATTTCGGTCTTCGGCTGCGACCCGGCACTCACTACACTCCAAATCATTCATTGCGACAGCTTGTTCCGAGTTATTTTTAGAAGTAGAAGAACTATGACCTTCTCCGTATATATAACCGGTTTATCACAGAGGAATTTTGTATTTCAATTTATATCTCATTCCTACAACTTCTAACCAATGCATATTGCCGATTCGCTCCATAGCCAACTTCGCGCCGAACGCGTGCAGGGGCGGATTCAGCACCAAAACTCAATTAACCCTCGCTCATGTGGTTTATTTCGGAGGAGTTTAGGTCGCGGTTGGAATAACAACACCGGAGCGGTTTCCACAAGTTAATTCGGGGCTTACGCTTGTGTCTGTGAGTAAGCGAGAGCCAATTTTCTGTACTATTTAAGTACTAGAAAGTCCAAGGATCGATTAATGGATTGGGTCAAGATAGCTGGGCCCTTCTAATTAGAAACCAGATAAATTGTGTCAGTTTGATGATTAAATTGTTTTTGTCAATGCTCTTGCAATCAACATTTCACAAAAAAAAAAGAGGAAAATCTGAGAACGTTTTCAACTCGTCGCAATTAATCAGCTCATTTGGATGAATCGCGAAATTTTCAGAGTTCTAGTAGGTGTTTCACATTTCTTGGCGTAGCTCCTAGCATGTGATATTTCTCTTTTTTCTAAATAATTCTACTATCAGATATTATTTATCATTAGCGTTAGTTATTTCATTCTAGTAGTAGATATTTACAGAGACAATCTCATTTGTTATCTGTACACTATCTTAAAAATGATTGTAAAGGCAATTGACCCATGATTCAAACAACATACGATTATCAATAGTAAACCTATCAATTTATCTTTAATTACCGAGACAGATAATAAATTTAAAATGTAAATTTTGTTCCAAATTACCAAGAAAATTAATTTCCTGGATCGCTAAACTTTTAAACTCTCCTCTTTCGACTTTTTCAATTAATTTTGAATTATAAATAGCCGAAATGTTTAATTTGTTGGAATAATGCTATATTGAAGTTTCCCCACACTACAGTAGGGTTAAGAATTTTACCAAGATTTAATTGGTATGGTTTCCTTAAACCGATTTCGTTTATACTCTATTCATTTTATTTATGTGGCAGATTTTAAGAAAGTCCATGGTGAAAGTATAAGGAGTTACGAGGTACGAACTAATATTACAATAAAAATATAACATTGTATACTCCCGTCACAATCATTGGATTAAAATGGTTCTTACTTAAACTTTAGAATTAATGTTGTAGATCTAATAATCGTAAAACAAAATAGTTTTATATCTTCTCGAGGCGTTTTACTTTTTTAAGTTGAAGTATCAGCTACAAAGTATACAATGTACTTATTAACTAAATTCCTTTGTGTAAGCGAATAAACAAAAAGTCCATTGGATACATTTTTTAATCAACAGGTATAGATACCTGAAATTTTAATTTATTACTACAATTTTGGGAAAAGGAGATTTTGAAATATTTGCTGCTCAATTTGACGGTACAATTCTAATAGCATAATGAAAAATGAAAATGAATATGAATGACCAATCATAAAACAATAATAATGTAAGGTAATATAACAGATCATGTAAATTTGGCATCTGTCCCAATGCTACAAATTTGATATATAATATTATAATTTTTCAAAATGTAAAGTTGAATGGTAAAACCAAACAGAAAATGCTAAGACGGCTAGAATTTAATAGGAAACATTAAAATGTATGCAAATAGTTGTTGTTTTTACGAATCCAAGTAGCCATTTATTGTTACTTGATAATAAGAAATCTTTATCATGGAAGGTCATGGATTTGAGTTTAAAAGCTGGGTTTCGGAACTCATTCATTTATTTATGTGTAGTATTAGTAAGTTTTATAATGAGTAAAAGTAGAATTCAGGCCTCTAATTGAATAAATTAATTTATATTATATGAATTTATATCAAGGTTAATTGTTGCATTTGTAGCGGCATGATGGTTGCAGCCTCTTGATTTTCTAATGCCGAGCATTTTTTGCACGAATACGGCCACCATTATGATCGTGTTTTTCCTGTTTCAGTAATGAATTGGTTTAAAATGATTTAATTTACTGTTCTAATTAGAACTCTTCCTCGCTAATAATAAGAGACATGCGACTTGTCAAATGTTTTTTGTAATGATTGGATTTGGGCGTGTCGTAATAATTTCTTCAATTAATTAATCACATACCAGTGAACCAAGTAAATTAAAATTGACGCCGTTCATTTTTGTGAGGAATTTATAAATAATGAAAGATAGGTTTTTCCATGCGAAGCATCCAAGATATGAATAGACAAGTCGGTAAACTTGTAATAATACGAAAATGTTTGACGCACAGTTGTAAATCGGGCTTAAAGTAAATAGAAGCTCCAATGTTTATTTTTTCGTAAAACATTGTGTTGGTAACTCTTAGTTTGTTATAGACGTTAATGTTACGCAGATAAATCTTTCAGGAAGGCACTCAACTCTTCGGTATTCAGTTTTATTTTAACTTGGAAAGTCAATGAGCGGTGGCATTAATCTCTGGAGAATTCATGTATTCTAAAAATAATACTCTTGCTGAACAAGATTGGGTTCTAAGTGGCATTCATATACAAAAGGAACGGGGCACTACGCAAAATTCAAAAAGTCCCTCAACAGCGTAAAGAAAGTAAAATAACCATAACCTCGGAGTCGGATTCTTGTTACTGACAACAATGTTGCGGCAAGGATTGAAGATAGAAATAATAAAAACAGAGGCGTTAAAAAAATATATCTAACCAACCAACCGAACTATATGACTGACGTTAACTACTTTAACCTATTTTCTTAGAAGCTCATTGAATGTTTATCATGAAGGTTTTTCTTGATGGTGTCGGAAATAGACCAATAAAAAATCTGGCAAAGAACCGAATTACCCTTACGTGTTTTTCAAGAACGAGCTTAGTAACACTCAAAAACCTTGACCTAGAGGCCTTGAGATTAAAATCATCGATCATTTGTCAGTTTCTCGAACACATTTTGAGTGAAGGTGATGTTCTAAAAAAAAGTGTGCGTGGTTTTTTAAAATTTCACTTTCGCTCCAGCCTGATAATTATGTTATCTATTTATAAATCTTGGGATGACAAGTTGTAAATATTATTTTATTAGATGTGTCTATTAATTCGATTAAATTTGATCCAGTTTCTTCGATTTCAAAAGGATCGGTCGCCTAATGATTTTCACTTCCACCGGTTCCGGATCCGGAAAGATCAAAATTAAAACATATTGCAAAGTTTGTGCATAGTTTCTTCAAGTTTTATAATTTATACACTTTGATATAAAAAAGATTGCCACTTAACATGTACTAAAAAATTTAAGTACCGGTTTCAGTAATTAGAAGGAAGTGTTCTTGGGTATTAAATGCGGGTCGTGAGTTCTGTACGTTTTTTAAGAGAGCGCTATGCCTCTATTATAGTGTCAGTTCACCAGCAACATTATTTATTGTTTTGAGAAAGAGATAAGAGAATCTCATTTGTAAATGTAACTTTTCTGCATTATTATTTAAAAGATATAATTGTTGCTCCTGTTTTCATTTTATTTTTTAACTGAGATCGTGAATGTATGCATGACAATTTTACGTTAGTCATGAGTGAGGCGTAGAAAATAATATTGCAGAAATTATTTTTTCAGATTATTTCTTAATCATCGCGGGTGATAATAAGTAATGCGATTAACCAGCTATTCGACGAAGGTATTTTATTTGCCATGAAGCGGCGTATAGTTTTTCCTCAGAACTGTTTGTTTGCACAGCAGCTTGCAGTGCTGATGGTGTTTTTACGATTGTTTAAATTCCGGAAACATGAACGTCATTCGTACTTATCAACAAATTAGTGTGTAAATAACAAAATTCCAGTTTTTGTTTTTCCACATCTTCTGTTAGCAGAGCTTCCATGTTACAATGATAAATCCCGAGATCGCAATTATAAAGAAAAGAAAAATAATAATCACTTGATTGTGATTGCGTAATTGGATGCGCTGCCAAAACGCGTTTGATGTTGCGTATCTTTTTCAGGCGCCAGCATAATGGCGCCTAATATGTTTGTTGTTTTTGTGCCACTGTAACCGTCGGTATTTACGGTGTGTTGAAATTCGAATTTTTATTTTTTGATTTTTTTTTTTGGTTCAAAGTTGGGCGCCAAACGGCGCTCCGTTGAAAATTCGAGGTGCGTCACGATGGTTGTGCGTCGTTTTCAACAAGTGTTCGACTAGACGTTTACCAGCCGCTGGCAGGGACTAGACGCCCCCGTCTCTTCGACACCCACTCCTTTTACCGTCGCGACGCTACGCCGATGCCCTCTAGCGGAACGTCCGTCGATTTTACCCCCGCAGACGTTTTTCGATCCTTCTTTTTTTCTTTCGTCATCGCAAGGGTGGGTGGATGATGCGTCTGTCGTAATAATAAAGTTAACGTTGAACGTAAGGTTCCGCATTGCGCCTGTTCTCGCCGAATTGGGGAATAAGGGAAATCGTTAAGGGTCGGTTTTCCTTTCCTGTGCTAAAATGTCGAGCGGTTGCTATACGGATCGGATTAGTTTCTCTCCAGAGGTGCACTAGTTGCCCATTCCGAACACGTTTCCTTTTCTACTTTGGAGATTATGGAATTTTTGAGGCGAATAGTAATGAAGTTGCGGTTTTTCGTTGAATATTTTGGATATTCCATATGCGTTATGGCCGTCGTTATTTAATAATTCTCTTTCAAATGAGAATGGTCTGATCATTAAATTATTTTGAAAATGTATCATTGCAGTCAAGGCAATAGTGTAGGAAGTCTGGAAATTGACCTTCAACTGTCAATCATTGTACTTTCTTACAAAAAAAATGTCAAAACGCAAAATGTCAATGTCACACGTTCATTGGGGAAATGCGTGTAACGGAAAACTGTCAAACTTATTTGGAGTTTGTTTGATTACAAAATTTTGAAGGTTATGTCTGCTGAGTTTGGTATTCCTACGTTTACTAATCGTGTCAATAGATCATTCTGTAAAATACTGCGATAAGTTAATTTAAATTATAACGTCGACGAATTTATTGTTTGGGAATTAATCCAACTGTTGGTTTTATTAAATTTCCAGTCAACATGTATTTTGCATCAGTGTCGTTTTTTAATATTCTTGTACAAGATAAATATTTTGGTACACCTTAGTCATCTTAAAATTTGATTTTTATGTTGTAGGAAATAATGGAAAGTTGCGAAATTGTTACATGATTAAGAATCAAGCTTTATGATGATGGTGATTAAATATGAAGACAGTCAATATAACTTGCGTGTTCTTCATTTTTAATTACTGCTTTTAAACTAAAATAAACTAAAATTTACGTTCGAATCCACAAACAATTCGTTGAATTAAAACATAGCGAATTAGGCAAATTTTGATAATTGTTATATTATTTTAAAACTTTTCCGTTGTTATTTATTATTTTGTGACTAACATTTTTTGTTCTTGAATTGAGTTTCCATTACATACTTTGAAGAAAAAAAAGCTAATGTTAACGTTACTACAAAATTTATGTTTATTTGTAATTAGTGCTTTTATCATTGTATTTGCATCCCCCTTTTTTAACGAAAGTTAGCATTTTATTACGTATATCTTATGTCGTGTAATCCATAAAGTTGCTTATGAAAGAGTGCTTTGGATATTTTAAATATTATCATTTTACCTCACTTAATTCAGTTAAAAAGTTACATTCGTCAACAATTTCGAATTCACAGTATTCTATTATCTAGCAGCTTTCTATCTATAATTGTAAAAATGGTATTTTGCTTTTAACCATCTCTAAAAATTAGTATTAAAGAAATTTGCCCATAATGTAAAGCTGTTATTCTTTGTTAATGCATTTACATATGTTATGTGTGAAATACAGCTGAAAATGTTGTTTCTCGGTTTTTCATATGCGAGGAAAAAATATTCGTTGCTAATGTTGCTGGTATTTTATCGATTTATATATTTTTTCCCCTTCAACGATTTACGATGAGTTATAATTTACTTATCTTATAGGTGACTCAGAGTACAACATTAAATACAATGCAATTAAGTGGTGTGAAATGTCCAAAATATATTGGTTGAATATTTTTCCTTTTATTTCTACGTTGCAACGGTTAGTTAACTGTTATTTTTTAAATACATTTCATGATCAGCCAACAGACCACGGGGTCTATTTACAAATAAAGTTAGAAAATATAAAACGTCTACATCTTTACTGTTTTTGTTGGGAAGAAAAAGTATGAAGTTATCAAACACCTACGTATTTAACCGTCCGTGTTATTAATGAAGCGATTAATTTGATTTGAATGATGAATTTTTTAATAAGACAACATTAATTTTGAATTAGATCAAGTTGGTATAAAAACTTTTTTGAATTAGAATACCTGAGTATCTGATAAAAAATTTACGACATACAGTGATAAATAACGTACAACAGTACAAGACAAAATTAAGCTAAATGAATTTTGGGTTATTTTCTTTATTATAATGTAAATTCATCCAGAAAGATTTGCAAATTAAAGAGAATTGTTGGAAGTTTTGATTTTCTTACATGAGGTAAGGGAAAAGTGTAGAGACATTACAGTGTGTTTTAAAGAGTTTTGAGGATATTATGAAACTTAAGCCAGAGGAATTACAAACCAAGTGTGCTGTTCATCTTATCTATGTAATAAATGCTAGTACGAAAAAAATTTACCCTCTCTTTTTAATAATGGTTGGGTGAAGCTTATTTGGTTTTACAGTAAGTTTTTAGTATTTTATTTTGGACGTAAAAATAGTTTCGTTCGCGGTTTTTTGTTGATTTCAAGAGGTTTGTAAACGAGGCCACGGTTGTGCGGTGTTCAATTAACAAGCTTGCTGTTTCTCACTTCGTCATGAAGAAAGAAAAAGGAAAATTCGTACATAATTAATTAATCAAAGCGTACGAGCTCGATTTTATTACTTTGTAGCCTGCAAAGTGAAGGTTCAAGTTCATAATTTAAATCGACTGTAAAAAAAGGAAAAATTTAAATAACGCTCTTGGGTACATTTCCGTCGCCGTTCATTCAGCTTTGAGTTGTGGGACTTGCAACTATAGGTCGGTAACTTTTAAAAATGATCGTGGTCGAGTTAAAGTTATATGCCTGTTGATAGTTTCTGCGTTTGGAATTGTCAGAAACGTTTCTTTTACCGCGCTAAATAAAGGCGGAAGGCGCAACGTTGTCTTCCGTGTCCCCATCAATTATTGTACGGTGTTTCTTATCAATTATCGCGTTTCTCCCTCGTGAATGTCGACGTTCCGGTACATCGAACTTATTAGTAGGAAGAACGACAGTCGTCAACCTAGAAAGGCGAAGTTTTAATGGATGAAAAATTTCTATTTTCAATCGATAAGGTCTGGTTGTCATTTTAACGACGGCCAGAATTCCATATATTTTATGACATTGACATAAGAATATTAAATTTAATTCATTTAAGTAAAATTTAAAAAAATGGTGATTTGTGATGTTGACATTATTAAGCCATGTTAAATTAAGCATTTAAAAAAAAA
>QDEB01036243.1:0-10382 GCA_004193795.1 Asbolus verrucosus | reverse complement strand
TACCCTGAACGCCACTGAACTGTGAATCTGAACCGTCAAGTTTTCCCGACAGTTGCCGATGTAATGCTCGGTCGGCGCCGGGATTCGCCATCCTATAACGCGCGGCCTGTACTACATTTTATTTGAATAACTGTCACTTCCGGAAAAATTAATCTAATACTGGGGATTCAGGGTGGGATACAGACTGCTATAGCAAAGCCTGTATCTCACACTGCCAGACATAGAAAAATAAGAAAACTCTTGAACTTCACAAGTACTTACAGCTAGTAGATTGATGATGGTGTGGCCAATTTCGACAAAAACACTATCCCTATGGCGATTGGAAATAATCGGACTTGGATAATAACGATATTCAGCCCCTAAACGTAAAATCAGTCGCAAAGGAAACAGCTTGGCCCAAGGAGTTTCCCACCTAGAAACCAAATCCGATCACGAATCTCCCCCGGAGGAAGCCAACCACTCACCTATGTATCAAAATACCAATCAGATACGGTTCTTTCGGTTTAATAATGTTCTGTAAACACTGGAATGTAGGTCTGATAAAAACGAATCCCGCATGGTTCTTGGAACCCAAAAAATTCGAAGTGTTGTGCAGCGACAGCCCCATCTCTTTCACCGAAGTACCTGAAGAAAGAGCAAAACAATGCGAACACACTTGCAAAACGAGAACCTACCCTTAAGCGCGTCTAAATAAATGTTATTTATGTGTATAAAAATATCTTTGGGTACGGTATTCTCGTCGTCCAACAATTCGAGGAGGATCACGATTTCGTCCTGTCCGACGCTGATGAGACCTTCGGTGCAGAAACACCACGCTAACTTGTTGATGCAACAGTCCACTTAAAAATGACGATTTCTGAGTTCAGATTTCGCGATCGAGGCATACTCACTGTTGATGATCTTCAAGTGGACGAGCAGGTTGGTCTGCAGCGAAAAGATCAGAGCCTCGTTCCTCAACATTTCAACGACACTGGGTCCGTTCGAACATTCAGTGTACGACATATCTACAAATACACAATTAGAGCTGACAGCGCGCTCGCGCGGCCAAAATTGGAAGCTAGGTGTGTACCTGTTTTGTTAATCGTAACCGTCGGCGGCAGATCGTCTCCCTTTGGGATAAAACTTTTGGTGTCCGGATCCAAACCCGGGAAACTCTTCTCGATGATTTTGGCGTTGTCTTCGGTCTTCTTCGCGTTTTTCTCCGTGTAGCCGAAGTCGTTATCCAAATTGGTCAGATCGCTCCCGGGCCTGATCCCGTCGCAAAACATGACGCTCTTGTTCGTCCGCGCCTTGTTGGAACCCTTCCTCTTGAGCACCCCGACCGGCACCATCACCGAGGGCGGGTTCGTGCTGCCGCCGCTGACTTGCTGATGGGGCGGGATCGTCGAGCAGTACTCCAGGGGGTTGTTGGGGTTGGGCTGGGAGAACTTGGGCGAACTCGACTCGCTCCCCGAACTGCTGGCGGCCCCGGGACCGGCCTCCTTCGACAGAATCTCGTAGCATTTGTTGCACACCCTGGCGACGTCTTCGAGGTACTCCAGCCTGAACTTGAGGCTGCAACATTTCGAACAGAGGACGTATCCGCAGGCGCGACAGTGATGTCGCCGCTTGATCACCGTGAACTTCATGTCGCAATGCAAGCAACTGGTGGCCTCTGCGTCGGGGATCCACAGCGGCGCTTGCTTTCCCAGCCACGAACCTGTTGGAACATTTTTAAGAGTTCACAAAAATCTACAAACAGACCAACAAAAAGCGTTCTGTAGCAACCTCTTGTGGTTAATTTCACGAATGATGGAGCTTATTTCGGTTGAAAAAACCTCATGGGGGAGTCTTGAAACTGTTTTTTAGATAAAAAAAACACGAATGTAGATACTCACTTGTTGGATTATTGTTTTCATTGACAGCTTCTTCTAGTGGTGGAACATCTTCACTGGCTACATCCCCTTCTCCACTTCCACCACCAGCCTCACCTGATGGATTACTTGCAGTTTCATTTTCCCCAATGTTTTCCTCAGTTTTAGGTTCATCCACTACGACATCGTTCTCTTTGTTCCCGTTTTCATTAACGTCGCCACCGTTCTGATTTTCATCATTGACGGTATCTGTAGATGGCGTACATGAGGAGTTTGTTTCTGAAGAAATGTCGGAAAAAGTTGGAGATGCTGAAGTTGAGCATTCTGTATCACTATTATCTCTTTGTTTTTCCTGTGGTAATTCCTTATTGATGTAGACATTATTGTATGGAGTTGACCCAGGTTCCCCTATAAAAAAAATTGAAAATTGTGTCAAAAATTTTGGTTATTTTCATTGATACCAACCAACTAAATTAATAACTCCCTTACAATCTTCAGCAGACTCCTGATTAGGCAATGGCAAATTGTTAGGCCTGACACTCACGGCATTATCCGAATTCTCCTCCAATTTCGCCTCTTCCGTATCTTTATCGTCTACTTTGATTTCTTCCTTTTCACAGCCATCAGTTTCTTCTTCTTCACTATGGTTTTCCATTTGGACCTCAGATTCGTATTCTTTCTCCAGCTCATCTAAATATTTGTGCAACTCTGACTCATCTAAATCTATATCATCGTCGAATCCAACTTTAATCACACCTTCATCATCTACATCTTCAGTCTTATCCGTTGACAATTCCTCGCTAGTTCTCACATCCACAAGGTCATTTGTGTTATCTTCGATCGTTTCGATCGAATTCTCATTATTCTTCGAATCGTCCTCGGGATTCACACTTGTTAAATCAGTCTTTTGTTTAATTGACTCATCTATTGTTTCAATCAAGGCAACTTGATCCGTTTCGTCTTCCGTCGATTTGTCGTCATTTACGTCACGTGACTCGACTTCGATTGGCTCAGATTCCGTGACGTCATTAGCAGCAGTTTCTTCTTCCACTTCTGTTTTTTCTTCTTCGTTATTAACCTCGTTTTTTGTGTCGGTGTTGTTATTGACAATAACCGAGTTATCTTGGGGGGCATCATCATCGATGAATTTGGAATTTTCGCCGGAAAAGCTGGGCTCTTGAATGAACGGTTTGATTTCACATTTCGGAGAAATGTCAGTGTTTAGATACTCGTTCAGACTGTGAAACACGTTGTTTATGGAGTGTTTGACGTTGGTATTCTTGAAGTTGTTGTGTACGAACGGAGCTGTCGAATTTTGCCTGTTCGATTTCGCTTGATCATGTTGATCGGTTAATTCGCTATACTCAAAATCGTTCAGTACTTGATCTAAATCCACCGTGTATTTATCCATCTGAAAATCGAGATGGAAAAATGCAATTATCGCGAATCAGCCAAAGCGGCGATTTTTCGAATACCCACCTCTCGCGAGTGAATGGAAATAAAATATCATCGCCACCACATTTAAAAAATCACAAAATAAAAGGAAAAATCCAAATTTCTTGACGTTTAACCACACAAATATTTTTATCAGCTGATTTAATTTGACAGTTTCGATCGGTTGGCAGCACGAAAATCCCTAATTGGGTTAGTGGGGTACTGGGGTAACGATAAAAAAATAATTCAAAATGGCCGAAGAAAGTGACAGTTATGCCCTACACAAAGCTGTTTTTAATAATGATTTGAAATCTTTGTCTCGATTATTGAGAAAACACGATGTCGCAGCTAAAGACAAGCATGGTGAGTGGTTTAATTACAAGCAATCGCGCCTTATTGCAGTGTTTAATTTACAATTATCGTTTGACAAACAAAGTGGGGTTATGTGTACCTTTTTTTTCAACCCTGGCGCCGTTAACGGAGCCCCCATTCGCGAATACGCGACGTAATCGGCCGATTTTGTTGCAGGCAACACCGCCCTACATTTGGCCGTGATGTTGGGGCGTAAAGGTGATAATACAATGCCATTTTCAATAAAAGATTTTATCTTATCTTGTATTTTAGAATGTGTGCAACTCCTGTTAAAACACGATGCTCCGGTTAAAGTCAAAAACGGTCTGGGATGGACCGTGCTAGCGGAAGCTGTCAGTTACGGGAACCGACCTACGAGTAAGTGCCGTCCGTATTCTCACGATTCTATATGAAAAAGTCGCATTGCAGTCTCATCGCTGGTGAGGAAATTTCGACAGCAGTCCCGAGAGCAAATGGAAGAAAGACGGCCGAATTTGGTCGAGGCGTTGAACAGAATTAACGATTTTTATATGGAACTCAAATGGGACTTTCAGTCGTGGGGTTTGTCGCTGAAATAATCAAACTGCGCGATGCTAACCTTCTCGTAATTGTAGTACCTTTAGTTTCACGGATTTTGCCTTCAGATATTTGTAAAATTTATAAAAGCGGAGCTAATATAAGGCTGGACACCACCCTAGTTGATTTTTCGGATATGAGGTGGGAGCGAGGTGATATTTCTTTTATTTTTAACGGGAACGCCGAACCCAATGAAAGCTTGACGGTTTTGGACAACATTATGAAAGTATTTCAGAGAGTACGATACGAGGTCAGTATTCGAATTGTCACTGTCAAATGCTAATGTTTCGATACCGACAGGAGAGCGAAATGGAAATTGAAGATGAAGTTGATTTGTTAATGTCGACAGACATTCTAGCGGCACAAGTATCTACCAAAAGTATTTCGTTTGCGCGGGCGCAAAGCGGTTGGATATTCCGAGAAGATAAAAAGGAATTGGTGGCTGGTCAGTACGAAAGCGAATTATACACAGTCAACGGTTTAATGTTGGAGAGTCGAAAGAGACGAGAACACTTGTCTTCGGACGATTTGCAAAAGAACAAGGCGCTTTTGGAGAGCTTCACGAAAGGGGGGAACTTGCAAAATTTTGATCAAAATGGAATTGTAAGTGACTTAAGTGTGTACTTATTTCAAAACTAAATCGATGTTTTAGCCCGTCCGAAGGACAAGCTTAATACCACCGCCGGAGAAGAATGTCTCGTGGGAGCAATACATCAATTCGGAAATGAACGATTATCCACGTTTAGGTCGCGATTTGGTCTACAAGGAGACGACGAAAGCGTTCAAGGCCACGATAGCGATGGTGCGACTGTTCTCCGAGCATCGAACCGAGCTGATTTTTATGTTTGCAGAGCTGCGACTTCCCCTTATCAGTCGAGATGCTGTTAAACGTCCTGGAAGTGATCGCTCCCTTCAAACATTTTTCGAAGTTGAGGGATTTCATCACTTTCAAATTACCAAACGGGTTTCCCGTTAAAGTGGAAATACCGATCTTGCCTACTGTGACGGCTAAAATCACATTCCAGCAGTTCGAATTCCGGAATAACATACCCAAAGAGATGTTCGAAACTCCCAAAAATTACAAAGAAGATCCCACGAGGTATGGAATCGTGTTTGTTGTGAGTTTGGTTGACGTTTGGTTTTAAGGTTCCCCGATTTATGACGTCCTGAACTTCTAAATTCGTTCGAAATTACTTACACAAACAAACCAGTGTTCCTTCTACCATATGATAGACGTCTTTTAGCCAAGGCGAAGTTTGTCGGTAAATTGAGGAGATCGAGGGATTTCATCGGAAGCAACAGTGGCCCTACAGTATGTGTGGAAGTCCCTATGTTGTTCACATTAGGCAGCATCTACTCCACTAGTTGTCTAGTCTATTTGGAATAGACCGGGAAATCAAAATTGTTTTTATTTAAGATAATGCAGGGTATTATTATAATTGTGTCTTTTACTTTGGAGAATTTTATTATTTTTTGTAACCATCTACACAAAATTTTCGAAATCGTATTGTCGCAATGAGGGCGCAGTGCTGCCGTTATCGTCGTTTTTTCTGTTGTTTTATTGTTAAATTGTTGTTATATTTGTGTATTAATGTTGCGTGTTGAGAAAATCATTGTGTTGCTGTCAGACGTTACCGACATATCAAAAACGTTTCAATTTTTATTCCTTAAGTAGTAATAATTCCGTTCACAACATGCTTTAAACGAGTCAATTAACAACAAAGTTTCCTATATTTTATTTAATAACGTTCATCCACAATCATTAAGGTAATAATTTATTAATTTTTAAAACCCATTACCGGCTAATGTATCATTTACAAACCACTTAGCCCATATTATTTATGCTTTATTAATTATTACGATTTAGAATTAATTTATATTTATTTTACATTAATCACCTGTAGTTGATTGTTTCAATTTCTCAATAAAATTGTTTAGATTATTAATTTTATCTTGTTTTTAACAATCACCCACTATATTGTGTAATTGAATCACGCTGTAAATACGAACCGTTGCCTGTCAGAGGGCGCTGTCATCGCCTTATCAAAACGTCAAATGTCACTTAAGTGGAAAATTGTTTTGTTGTAATTTTATCAATGTTTACCAATAAATCGCTTTGAAAATGTCCGAATTGGTCTCGAAATGTGTTTTAAGAGTGGAAGTGAACGATCCTGCTGAAGGTGGGTTGAATTCGGCCCGATCATAACCTAACTTTTTCCACACAATTTTTCAGAATCTCAAGCCGAAGCTTCGAGCGATGCCACTCAGAAGTCGAAGAGTCAACGAAAATCGCGCGACATTAGCGTGGAAACGTTCCCCAGCCGTTTGGAAACCCCCCGCGACGACTGGGGGTTGCTGCCGATATGCTCTCGAGAGACAACTCCTTTGAACGAGAAGGAACCCGAGGATACCAAGACGGAAATCGGGTTCTTCAGCGGCAACCCCTTCGTGGAGATTACGAAGGGAATTCTGCACCTCTACAAGGAGGAGTAAGTTAAGTTCCAGAAGCCTCAAAAACTGACTGAAAAAAAAACCGTTGCAGCCTCTTAAGCGACAGGAAAGAAGCTCTAACTCTGTGTTTATTGGGAGTGCCAACTTCGATGACTTGTCACGATTTGTTGGCTTTCACTGCACCGTGTCATGCAGATATCGCACACATAAGAGTGTTGCGAGACTCCATGCCCAACCAGTACATGGCGCTCTTAACGTAATAATCCAATTCGTCATAAATAACTCGACTTATTCGTGTCAACAGTTTCAGAACGCACGACTCAGCGATGGAGTTCTACGTGACTTTCAACGGGGGCCCTTTCAACAGTCTCGAACCCGATAACATCTGCCGAATTGTTTGGGTGTCTAGAGTAGAATGGGCTCATGACGGAGTGCCCCCGCCTGGCCACACCGAACTGCCAATCTGTCCGGTTTGTTTGGAGCGCATGGACGAGTCCGTCGATGGAGTCTTAACCATTCTGTGCAATCACGCCTTCCACGCCAACTGTCTCGAGCAGTGGGGCGATTCCACCTGTCCCGTGTGCCGATGCGTGCAGAGCCCCGAGCAAGCAGCCAGTTCCGAATGCGAACGCTGCGGGAAAGTGGATCAGTCGGTGGACGCGTTATGGATTTGTCTGATCTGCGGACACGTGGGCTGCGGGCGCTATCAGGGGGGGCACGCCGCCCTTCACTATCGAGAATCGGGTCATTGCTACGCGTTGCAGCTGGGCTCGCATCGAGTGTGGGATTATAAAGGGGACAATTTCGTCCATCGGCTGTTGCAAAACAAGGCCGATGGTAAGTTGGTGCCTTCAGAAGGGCCCCCGTCGGAGGCGGAGTGTGCGCAGGAAAAAGTAGATTCTGTGCAGCTCGAATTTACTTATCTACTAACATCACAACTGGAAGAGCAGAGGTTATATTTTGAAGAAAAATTGACGCAGTAAGATGGCTCAAACATGGTTAAATAGTTAATTAAACGTTGATTTGTAGACTCGAGAGTTTGTATTATGTTGAAAATCAAGAACTTCGCTCAGAATTGGTCAATTTAACTCAAACCAATAACGACTTGAAAGCGAAATTGGCCGCTCTGAGTAAGGAGAAATTGACTTTGGAAAAGAAGTTAAATCAGCAGACTATAAAGCTAACATCCAGTTTGAATGATTTGAACGAAGAGAGGCAGCTAGGGAAGGCTTTAAGGAACAACCAGCAACAGTGGCAGAATAAACTGACAAAGTTGCAAGAGGAAAATGACATTAAAGATAAAGGGATTGCAGAACTAAAAGAACAAGTTCGTGATCTTATGTTTTTCATTGATGCTCAACAGGTATGCCCCTCACTTACAATTCAAAAAACAAACTCAACTCTATTTTTTGTGACAGGTGATTGAAAAATCCGAAGATAGGGAAGACATAGCTGGAGGAACCATCACCGTGGGACCGGAACCAACTCGAAATAAGATCAAAAAAGGAAAGAAGAAACGTTAACTGTCCCAAACACTAATTATTTATAAATTATAATTCATTCTGAATTATTTATAAGATTTAAACATGATAAGGTGATTAATTTTCTATTGTTATTTATTATGATAAGATAAGGCGCTATTTAAAGCAAATTTCAGATTCCTGTGTCGCATTGTTGTTGAAGACGAAGGGCAAAGTGTAAATTTTTATTGAATATTCAAATAAAAAATTATTTTCGAATTAGCATCCATTAGAATTTAGTGATTTTGGTGGCGTTCTGTTGGTGGTGACTGTTGTTTTGTTTACGAGGCAGTAATGCCAACGGTGCATGCAGTCGTGTAAAGAAACTGAAGCTAACCGAGTGGTTAGAAACATGACTCATTGAAGAATTAATAGAAAAAAATGGGAAACCATCACGGCCATGGGGGCCACAGCAAGTCGGGGGACTCTACGCCGTCTTCGAATGGTTCCCGCAAAAGCATCTCAAGAACAGTTTCAAATAATGAAATTCAGGTGGACAAGCCGAGTCAGTTGTTACCAATAGAAAAACTAGCAAAGGTCGGTGGAGTTTTAATTATTTTCGTGATTATTTCGCAAAATTCGCCAACACAATTTTGAGACGTAATATTTTACAATCATTTGTTGTTGGTTAATTTCCGTCAAGTTGGTAGGGCGGGTGGGCGCCATTTTCGCATTATTTAAATTCGTGGTTATGTCTTGGTTGCAGATTTTAACAGAAAAGGCGCAAGAAGAGGAAGGCGTTAATGGAATAACACTTTCAGTCTTTACTGTGAGTCGATTCTCCTAATCCCCGCCCGAACTAATCGAACAATTTCAGAAATACTTGTTCTCACGGTACACGGTTTTGGCCGAGAAACTCTTCTTCTATTTGCACGGCAATGCGAAATCCAAAAACTCTTTCATTACCACTCAGGCTTTCAAGCAACAATGTGAGAAGTATTTATCGGTAAGTTTCGAACCGTCGGATGGGCGCGCCTCTCGAGCGATGCTTTCAGATTTTAGATGACGAGGTCGTTCGAGATGTTTTCGTTAAGATGTTTTCGCGTCACGGCGAAGAGAAAGGAGGCGACACGATAACCCCGGAGGCGTTGCGTTCGTTGCTGATGTGCGCCTACCACGTTAGTATGGACCATTACTCGGAGGGGCCCCAGATGTGCCTTTCGATCAGTAAAACGCTGAAGGCCGTTGTTGATAGCTGTTTTCATACGAAAGCGCACCTTTCTGCTCAATTCGTGTCGCATTGGCTTGCTGCTAATTGTCCGAGGCTGTTACTGCCCTTGCACCGTTACGTTGTACATTCCCTAGCTACTTCTTACCGTACTCTGGAAGAATTCGACTCCACTCCGGCTGCTGGTAAGTTTTATGCATTAGACCGCCAAATTTAGAGAGTTATAAGCGCACAGAATTACCGTCGTTGAAGGGTGAATTTTTATTTTGGTTCTTGTGTGCAGGTCTTGCCAAAGATAAAGTGGAGGAAGGTAATAGGTTCAGCTTTACAGTAATTTTGCAATTATAAATTTGAACCTAACAGAATCAGGGATTTTTTAGGAAGTTTGATGATTGTGATTGAAAAACATGTATTCAATTATCACAAATGATGAATTTGAGTAATATTAAAAAAAATTGAAAAGAGTCACCTTGGACTGTTTTAAATAAGTCGTTTAAATAAGTCATCCAACAGTAAATAAGATAGTAAAATATTTTACAATCGTGATTCACATATTAGCAAACTCGTTTTGTATATTCTAGGAAACCTGTCGTAAATAATTAGGTAAATAAAATAAACTTATCGTTGTCGTTTTAAATTTTTATCTTTTATTTACCAGAAAGTATTTTTTTTTACTTGGAGGTTTGAAGATGTCGCAACATTAATTTGAACTTGATGGAAGATATTAACAGAAATTATCCCAAATATTTCAGAATAAACTTGCTATTATAACCGCGAATCTTTTTATGCAACAATTTAAGTGTAAAATACACTCAGTAAAGTGAGAGCTCTGATTTTTTGGTAAAATATCAGTTTATGTTGAAGGTGCAAACTGTAAGAAGGTCAAATTAAAAATGCTAATATTTTTTAAGTTTTTGTCTTTTAAAGCCGAAAAATTGTTTCTAAAAAGGCATCTTACTCCCTATTAGGTGAGTAAATGTCTGTCACATTTATAACATTTTTGAAAACCATTATTTATGATAATAACTT
>QDEB01036234.1:0-29103 GCA_004193795.1 Asbolus verrucosus | reverse complement strand
TTTTTTTTTTTTTTTAATTTCGTGAAATCAAGTTTGCAACATTGTCAAAAGTCAGAAAATCCATACGCACATAAGTTCAAAAGAGGTTAAACCAACAGTTTCTTATTCACACAAACACTTTCTAAGAAATATAATTTGAAAATTCGCCTGAGAGTTGAAAAATTGCTTCGATTGAGGCCCCGGTAGCCTCCTCTTTCATTGTTTTGTAGAACCACTGCAGTTAACAAAACAGTGAGTGATATTATCGACCCGCCGCATTATTTACAATATGGCCGTAAGGCACCAGTTGTGATCAATCACAAAAGAAAAACAAAACGTCAAAATTTGGTGTTTGTTTCGATTTTAAATCAAAATTTTTCGTGAAATATTCATTGTGCCGTTAAAAAAAGAAAATTATGGCAGAACAGTAAGTATGAGCCGTTTGACATGTCATAAATGATAAACAAACATAATTCACGTCCATATGTAATAGCAGTCATACGAAATCTATTGTTGTAAATAACAGTGTTGTTATCCGAAATGTTACGTAATTTTAGGGATGATAACTGGTTCGGTTCTTGGCTGAGCGCGGCGAGAGACAAGGTAAGCATCGTATGACAGTTGGGGGTTAGTTCCATGAGTTCGGTTGCAGAGCTCGAGAGTGTTGGAGTTTGTGAAGAAAGATTTGGAAGAGTTCGGTAACGCCGTTAAGAACGAAGCCAGCAATGTCGTCTCGACCACTGGAAATGTCATCGAGAAAACATTTAAGGTAACGCAATTAAGTTCTGGCTTAATCAACTTTATCTCAACCATTTTACAATCGCATTGTTTACAATCAAATGCAAGATTACGTTCGTTATAAAAGCATAAACACTGCTTAGCTTTATCGCCTGCAATGTACTGACTATTACAGTAGACCAGACAATTGCTTCGGCACATTAAACTGGACACAAATTTCTGTTTAGCTGGACTCGCCAGATTCAACTGCCAGTTCCATGAAAAGAAGCTTCAGTTCTTTTCTTGGTAACCGAGCCAACCCGCGAGGTCAGAGTTTTCAGTTTTTTTCAATTGCAGGCCAAATGAACACTGTCCTAAACCCCAGTCCCGATGATTCCGACACCGAAGCCATTTTAATCGTCGAAGACTCAGAAACCGTCACTTTAACCAAGTTGCAAAAGGCCGTGTACGAGTTGCAAAAGAACACCGACACTTTTGTCAACGACCCGGACGAGCAATTAGCCAAAAAATTCGAGTGCTGGCTCGAAATCATAGACGATCAACTGTCAGAAGACAGGATAAACAAACACTTAAAGAGTTCCATTGTGCTTAGAAACCAATACGAGAAACTTGTGCCTGAGATTGTGCCACATTCTTTATTCTGGAAAAGGTACATGACCTCAATCTCGATCGGCAGTTTGGGGTTAATGCGATTTTTGCAGGTATTTATTTAAAAAAGCGTTGCTCGAGGACGATATCGCCCATCAGGAAGCGATGGAGAAAAAGGAGAAGAAGGAGAAGGCCATGACGACAGATACCGTCAAATGGGATCAAGGTGAGGGGTGTTATAAGTTCGCCGCCAGGGGGCGCTGCTGTCATTGTTATTTACAGAGGATTTCGCTCCGTATATCGAACTGACAGAAGAGGAACAGATTAAATTGCTGCAGGAATACGAAAAGGAGATAAAGAATAAAGAGAAACAAAGCGAAAGCGCGAATAAAGAAATTTTGCCGTCTCCAACAATTCCAGGTGTATGTGATAATAATTCTAAAGCTACAAATTTACAACAAGAGATCAGATGTTCCGAAAGGAAGATGAATAAGGTAGACTCGGCGATTAGTTTAGATACGACTAGTAGTAATAGTAGCACAGATGGTGATTGGGAAAAAATTAGTGATGTTGATAAATAAGAGGCTAAGCCATAGACATTATTGATGTAATCATCAGGAAATACATTAAATAATTTTTATCTTACAAAGTAGATGTTGACACAATGCAATTTTTGGGGAATTTTTAATTTATTTCATCTTTACAACAATAAAATGTTTACTAGTCTAATTTGTTTAAACTATTGTATTTTATATTATATTGTTTATCTCAATAAAATTGATGTATACATTATTACCTCAAAATCGCATGTTTGACAGTTTAATCCCCACCACCAATTAAGCACGCGCCAACTTGGTTAAGTGGCGTTTCAAATACAACAATTGCGCATCGCTTTCTAACTTGGTTAGATTTTTAACTACAGGCGCCATCTGGATCGTGTGATTTTCATAATTGGTCGTTTGTAACTTTCGCTTTTGGCCATAAACCACTTTCCCGTCGAATTGATCAGACGGTACTTTCAGATCTGGCTCAACTTGTTGGATGGTAACGTTCAAATGCTCCTCGATGTCGGCTAAGAACTGAAATTATTTAATTACTAGCGTGTAGAAGCGGTTAATGGACAAAATCACCTGGAGCTCGTTGTACCAAATGCAGCAACCTTTTTGCTCCACCAAGTTGGTATTCCAACAATTCCTACCTCGACTTTTGCACCATTCGCCGTGATACCATACTTTTTCAGGAACCGAACTTACCAAACTAATAGCCAAACCCATCCTTTCCGCCCTGCCAACTCTACCAATTCTATGGACATAATTTGATTTTTCATCGGGTAAAGTCACGTTGATCACTGGAATTAATCTCTGTGTTTTAGACTGATCGGTTTGACAGAAAAAAAAAACCTACTGAAAGGTAATCCGGTGATATCAAGCCCTCTAGCGGCGACATCTGTACAAACTAAAAACTTGACGCTCCCTTTCTTGAAGGCTTCTAAATTGGCTTTTCTTTCATTTGGTTTTCTGTCTCCATGCAAACAAACGCAAGAGTATTTGTTTCTATCTAATTGTTTGAAATATTTCTCTAAATTGTCACAGTCAAGTTTAGTACGACAAAAAATGATGGCCCTGTCCATCTTGTGCTCATCTATGGCGCGCACGCAGTACTCCCCCTTAAGCATTTTGACAGCTTCGCTCAGCGTCTCTGGACTATTGTTCCCAATCCTGACGTCATCCTGAGCATGCACGCCGTCAGTCAAGATGTGTCTGCGCAACTCGCTCCAAGACCTGTCCTTCTGGGGGTCCACCATCGCGACCACGTGATGGACCGTCTCAGGGACGGCGTCTTCGCCCTTCAGATCCACCCAGGTGGGGAAGTGCATCAATTTTTCCTAAAGTCAGTCGTTCTCCGAATTGAAACGAGCCAAAAATTCGAACTTACCGCCATTTTTTTCACTTCGAAGGCATGCAAGGTGGCGCTGCAAACGATCATCTGCAATCTTCGGCCATCGGCGGTTATTTTCGGCATTTGGCGATGCAATCTCTCGATGAGTTCGGTATAGCCTTGCTTCAGCAAACCGTCGGCTTCATCCAGGACGAAAAATCGACAATTTGTGAGGAGCAAATACCCTTAAAAAATTCGTTAATTGATGGATCAATTTTTGTTACGATACTCACCACCCTGTATCAGATCTTCGAGTCGTCCTGGCGTACCGACGATAATATCGGCACCTGTATGTTGCAGAGTGGAAATCTGCTCCTTAACATTCACGCCACCAATTACTAATAATTCGCGAATTGAGGGAGATTCTAAATATTTTTTAAATTTTTTTATTTGATTGGAGGTCTGTTCCGCTAATTCTCTTGAAGGCTGGAAGAATACTGAAGTAACATTATGTGAAAACTTCAAGTGGTGATGATACCTCAATGATAATGGCCTGGGGGGCGTTATTTATTATTTTCACCCCACTCTCACTAACGTTATCACCGCTGTTAGTATTAGCAGCCACCTTTTCACTTGGCGCTGACTTAATCGGGACAAAACCTGATGGCAGTGGGAATTTAAATGGTTCCTCTCCAAAATTGAACGCCATTTCAGCATTCTTCAAAACCACAGCGGGGAAAAAAGCGGAGTTTAACATTTGTTTATTAATCGTGAAGGCTGTGCCCAAACTGGAGCCGTTTTTGAAAAATTTTATTTCACCATTATCCAGATCAAGGAGGCACGTTATCACGTCGCTTTTGCCAAAGGGTTCGCCATAATCGTTGAACTGTTTACTGTTGGATTTCTTACCGGTCCCCCCAAAACCAAATCCGTTTCTACAAAAACAAATAATCAAATTTTCAGAGATTTTGAGATTTCAACAATTACTTGCATGTCCCTAAATCCAAGTTGGCTTGTAAAGTTGACCACCCCACTCTGCATAATCCTTCATCTGTGACAGTAGCCTCAAAAGCATATTTACCACCACCTTGGACACCTCTGGTGCATCTGCCTCCATGCCACTCCCTCTGTTCTCGAGATTGTACTCGCAATCCGCAAGGGGCCACCGCTAGGGCACTGCCCCTATCAATCATTGACATAGTCCAGGCTTTAGCTGCAACATTTTAGTTTAGCTGGAGATATAATGAAATAATTCCACTAGCTACAAGAACTGGTAGAAACCTTCGAAGCTTTTCCACTTTGTATATCCTTCAAAGTCTCCCACACGATCTGAATGATGGGTAGACAGAAAGCTGCGGTCTTACCGCTGCCTGTTTCAGCTGCCATTAAGACGTCTCCACCCCCCAGTACCAAAGGGATGCCTTCAGCTTGGATATCAGTGGGCAAACTGGAAAAAAATGTGATAATCGGTGGTTCTTTACTGCATGAACTATGCTTACGTCCATTCCATCTCGTCAATGGCTTTACCGATCTCTGGAAGGACTCCGAATTCTGGAAAATTGGAATCATAACCTCAAAAATAAAACTGTGCCGGTTTCACTCACCTTCGAAAGCTGTCATTGTGATTGACTGACTATACTACAATAAATATAATAAATATTGGTTTTTCAATGAAATTTGTGTACAATTTGAGTTTTACAAGTTTCACAATGTGTCAAATGTCACCGGCTTAACAGAACTGCCAACACAAATTGTGCTAATTTACTTGATTTATTGCAGCAGCAAGGAAATTAATGTTGTTATCGCTACTATAATCGCAGTAGTGTAAAATTTCATATTTAATAAGTGCATAATTATTTTGATATCTTTTTCTAGGATATGTTAAATTTCTTTAAGTAGCTTAGGGTGTTTGGTGATGTCAGATTGGCGGCTAGGTCTATGTGTCATCGCTACAACTGTCAATAACCACTATAACCTCGAAATTTCTCATTTTTCAATTTCTACAAGAAAACCATTTTAAAGTGATGTAGAAACCACACCGTTCAAGCCAGATTGAAATTGATCGCACTGCCACCATGTCTGAAGTGGAAATCGAGTGGCCTTGGCAGTACAGTTTCCCCCCATTCTTCACATTGCAACCCCATCCAGAAACCCGATCAAAGCAAGTATCAGCCTGGAAAAGCCTCATCTTGGAGTACTGCCAGAAGAACAGACTGTTCATCATAGACGTGAGAGAAGCCCACCAACTACCTCTATTCCACAACTCGTCGATCAACCGCAAATTGGACCCCTCAGTAATCATCTCGATCCTCTCTGAACTGTCCAAAACCGGAAACGCTGCGGCTCTCGACAAACCCAGACATCGATGGGAGGTTTATTGGCACACTTTAGAAGAGTGGGCCTCGATGATTTATGAATACGTCTGTGACAGTGGGATGCAGAATAGCGTGTTAACTCTGTTCGAGCTGGCGCAAGGAGATGACGTACAAGGTAGGGACTTTGCAGGGATTCACACAGATGTCTTAATTAAGGCGCTCCGAGTCTTGGAAAGCGAGCGCAAATGCGAGTTGATATTGTCTGATGAGGACCAGGGAGTGAAGTTTTTTTAAAACGCTTATCTGTACTGATTTAATTCCAATAAATTTTCATTACTCATTACGTGACCTTTATTTTGTAACAGTTTGGCGTAATTTCAAGGTTGCAATCTATAAATTTAGCGGCAGTCATAATTACTAGCAGTTGTGACAACGGCAATGGATCTTTTAGATCGAGTTTTGTTCCTGTTTAAACAGAAAGACTGGAGGGAAGTTCTAGAATTAAATAAAGTCGAATGCGAGGTGGTCACGCGTAAGCTCCTCTGGGTCTGGCCTAGCGAAAGCAATCTTAAATTAATTAAAAACACCGTGAATGAATTCGGTTTAAATGGCGTAATCTCTATAGGGTGCGGATGTGGCCTTTTTGAGTGGCTACTGCAGGAGTACAGTGGTAAAAAAATTCCCCTTTTCTCACAGTATTGCGATTAATTTGATACAACCCCCAGGATTACCAGTTATTGGCTATGAAGTCAATAAAGAATGGTGGATGAGTAAATATTGCAACCCCCACTTTATCGAATTAAATTTTCCGAGTCTACCCCCCACTGAAGATATTTTAGATCCTAGCTACGCCCTTTTATTTTGTTATTTCAATAACGGGCCAGCTTTCAGAGATTACGTAAATTGCTACAATGGAGATTTGATTTTTATCATTGGACCTGGTGAAGGTGCGGGCCGTCACACAGACCCTGAACCTTTCAAACCCGAATTTGGTGGTTCCAAATGGACCTTATGTGAGCTACAAGAAGTCAGAGACACCAAAGACTTCATAGCCGCTTACGTTAGGGAGAAATGAGAGAAGTATTTTATTTAATAAAACTGTATTCTAACTCTGTGGTTTTTGATCGTGCACTGTGATCATGTGGGCGACGTACATTTCTTTATTGACCGTCCTAAACTGGCAGTCTTGACACGTGAACATTAAATCCTTCTCCTGGCCTGGATGTTTCGTCTTTATGTGGACTTTGTAAGTACTGCTCTGGATGCAGGCGTACGAGCAGAAGGAACACTTGTAGGGCTTTTGCCCCGTGTGCCTCAGCTTGTGTCTTCGCAACGAATTGTGGTCTGAGGTGGCGTAAGAGCAAGCATCGCAAACGAACGGTTTTTCCCCCGTGTGCTGCCTTATGTGCATCTTTAACGCGCTTCTGGAGGAGCCTTTGTAACCGCAATAGTTACACAAGTACGGTTTGATCTTCTCATGGACCACGCTCATGTGGATTCTCAACTGCCTCCGGTCGGAGAAAGTTTTGGAACATGTCTCGCAGACGAACTTCACTCGGTCGTAATTGCTCTTGTGCGTGTTTTTGTGATTGCCTAACTGTTTGCTGTTCTTAAACGCTTTCTTGCACACATTGCAAACGTAAGCTTTCACATCACCGTGAATCAGTTTGTGAATATTGTTCAATTTCGCTAAACTAACCGACTTGTAATTGCATTTATCACACGAATACAGCTCCATGTCGATTTTGTGCAACCGCCACAGGTGGCTGCTCAGTTGCTTCCAAGATAGGAACGTCTCGTTGCAGACTAGACAGATGAAACCGTTCTCTTGGTGGCATTTGATGTGATAATTCATGTTATCCGCGCTTTGCAGCGTGACTTTACACATCGGTACGGCGCAAGTGTGCAACTTATTCGAACCTATCAACTTGGTGATTGTCTGTTGGTTCATCATGCTGTTGAAAATTTTCTTCGCTTTGGTTTGAATGATCTCCACTTTGGGCAAATGCACGGTTTTCGACTGCTCAACATCGGCCTTCTTGCTCGCGCTTTCCACCACGAAGCTCGACTCGAGCTTCACTTTCTTATTTTCGCTACTTTTCGCCTTGTTCGCATAATAAACCACGGCTTGGATAATCAAGTTAATATCGGAATTACCCACGCCGTGATCGTGGATAAGGTGCGACCTAAGCGACATTTTATGGAAGAACACGTTGGGGCACGCGGGGCATTTTAAATGCGCCAGTTTTCGTACGGTTTTGGTTTTGTGCGCGTTCTCTAAATGTTCGGTGATTTTGGAGTTTTTCGTGCACAAAAAGGGGCACAGATTACACACGAAATAGAGCATGTCCTCGAAGTTGTTGGCTCCATTTGCAAAACTGCTTGATTTTTTAACGGTTTCAGACCTATCTCCGCTACTTTCTTTGAGTACTACATAATTGACTGTCGACTTTAAGTCGCCGTTTTCGGCATCGTCGTGGTCGCTGTGCGGTGGGTTTTCGTTACGATTCTCGATTTTATCCCCGGAAGCGTCCAAATTTGATAAGATTGACGAGATCTGACAGTTGCCAATGACAGACAGGCAGTTCTATAATTTTACCCAATTTGAGCGGTTACAAACAGATTAGTGCGAGTACTCACTTCATCTGCCAGTAAGTCGTCGTTATTCGTCCAAATAACGTCTCCAGATGCGATGTTTTCAGTCTTCATCGTGACCTATTTACAACTGAAGATTGAATTTACAGGTTAAGTCCACTGACCTAGTGCTACTTCATTTACTCCTATTTACAGAGTAAATTTATGAGACTACATTACCACAATACAATCAGTTTTCATGTTTTCTACGATATTTAGTGCATTTGAACTTCTTAATTGAATCAAAATATAACCTCGCAACTTCCATTAAACGTCACTTTCCACTTGTGATCGTGATGCGCATGCGTTGTCACGCATGTCAACAAGTCATGGGCGTCTCATTGGCGTGGGCTTCGTGCTCTAACCACTCACAGCCCCCACCACTAAAATAAGGAATTTGTAGATGATAAAAACTGGAGAAGCTTTATATTATATACAATTTATTAGATTTATACATTTATATGAAAACAATCTAAAATTATTACAGTTGAAGCATGTTTTTAAGTTTATGAATATCGTTTTGGTATTTGCCATGTTTCTGCTGTATGCAAATGTATGGATACATTGTATATTTTATGTGCACTTAATCCATGGAAGTATAAAATAATTGCTTATTAGCACAATCACGTTACTCGAAACATTACAGAAACATGCGATCACGTGACTTGCACGTTGCCTCAAATATCACACTTTTGTTGCTGCCACAATAATCATTTGTGTAATGTTTCTGATGTAACCAATAAAATATTTAACATTTATTACAGTTTTTTTGTTACTTATGTACATTTATAATACATCCACAAAACATACAAAGAATTTTGTTCTTTTATAAAACATAAAATATAAAAATCGTGAAGGTAAAATTAAATCATAAGAAGTCCATATCTAGGGCGTTGTATAATGCTGCGATTTCACTATGACTCGTTATTCTCCAGAACGGGAAATTCATTGCTTTAGCTGCCGCTTCTTCGTCCTGTCCGTCCCCAATGACTACATATGTACACTTCCTTCCAAACCTCGCCACTATCCTCTCGAAACAACTCTCTTTGCCTATCAAAGTACAAATTAACGAATTTCTTTTTACATGATCAAGCCATACCTATTTTTGTCGCTGAATAAATATTGTCAATAGGAAAAACGCCTCCCAATCCGAATAGTAAAACTTTGGCCAAAGCTGGAATTAGTTGCGTAGTCGTTACTAGAACGTTTACACAATTTGTCCTTGAATTTATCAAGGTTAGGCATTTGTTAGCTAAAGTTAACCAATTATCGGTCACTGCTTCAATTTCTGCTCTTAATTGGAGCCACTGTTCTCTCTTGCTAGATCCCAACAGTCCCCCAACGCTGCAATTTCCTTCGTATTAATACCACAACAAAAAGTGAGGTTATGGTTATGTGGCGAGTATGTACCTGTTCCGATAATTGTTGTAAGTTTCTTTAATTTTCCTATATCTAAAAGCTAATTTCCTCATCCAGTCCACGCCTCCTCTGACCCCTGAAGCTAAACACAGATTGCCCCCACTTGCTGTGGATGCGTGAAAACCATCTGAACTAAAATTATAATTTGATAAATCTTGCCCGTTGTCGTCTGATGAAACGTCGTCAATATGGACTTGATCACAATCCTGCAATGTAATCAATCAGTGATAAACCTATTAAATTCGGCGAATGTTTACTTCAATATCATTAAAAAAGAAATGCGTGTCTGCTAAATTAAAAACCATCTCCTCCATCTTAAAACCCAGCTGGACCACGCTTTGAGCATCTTTTTGATATTTCGTTGCGTAACTGCCCGTTAATAAGCTATGGAAGATGATGATTGTTTCGTCGAGGTCCCAGATGAACACTCGATCTGTCGTCGATTCGGGGGTCGTTGGGGAGACTGTGTTTGTACGTCGGCCTCTGCCTCGCGTTCCTCTCTGCTCCGTCCCTAAACTGCTCGACGATTCCCGCGATCTTCGGGCGCTGTCCGCCTTCAAGGGTGATGTGGACCCATCTGTCAAACTGATCCCGTTCGATGGGCTGTCTAAAAGTCAGAATTTAATTCGGTTAGTTGGAGCGAGCATGTGGGTACCATCTTCCAGCTCCGAGTCGCTTGTGTCGCTGTACGGACACAACATTACTTAAATCTTGCCGTGCGAATAGTTAGGTTATGTTTATTTACGTTCGAAACGTCATGACTTTAAGCGGTTGCAATAGACCGAATTCTCAACAGGCATAATAGCCAACGATACACAATTTGTTATTTGCTGTAGCAAAAAATTGCATAGATCACAAATATTGTGCACAAACAATATCAAAACTCATTTCAACACTCATTAATTTGAAATTCAGTAGATTTATTTATTTAATGTTATTCTTCCGGAGGCAACTTTTTTTTGTCAAATAATAAATCGTTGTCATGGCAACTTAAACAATTGCCAGTCGTTTGAAAAATTTGTTGAGAAGAATGTTCAAATTATTCAAAAAGTGTTTTAATAAGTTTTTTCCTCGTTTTAAAGTATTATTTGTGTGAGAAAATGTTTAGTTTTGTGTTGGGTAAGTTTTGTTGTAACAATTTTGAATCGTTAACAAGAAATCAAGTCAACTGGTACTCCCGTTGTTGCGCAACATTTTACAACCTCTGAGATGGGCGAAACTTTATTGGAAAAATTGTCTAAAAATTGGGAAAATTGCTCGATTATTTTATTCCTCGTGGCAAAAGTTCCAAAACTGATGGCAATATCAAACCTTCTAGATTTTAAAAACGACAACACGCGCCCACTCGATTCGAATTCTTTTCCTTTTTAATACATATACAGAGTGATTCAACACAGTCTTGTTTAATTCGACAAGAAAAATGATCAAAAGTGATTAGGTTATGTCCATAAATGGCCGCTTAGTGACGTCATGTAATCATGGGTAAGTTGAGAAAACAAAGTAAACATTCTTAGACAACTTCCGAAGTCAATTAATTTATAATTTGTTGTGAAAATTTTCACACTCCATCCGCCCACAATGACAAAATACCATTTGAAAATATCCGATCAAAGTGGTCAAAGTGCAGTTTATTGAAACCTCGTTTCGACACTACAAAATTGGTTCATTGCGTAAAACTGGCTCAAGTCCGTATAGCTTAGGCAGCAGCACAACATAACTCGCATAGCTAAAATTACAGAACTGAAATGAGATATACTGTAGATAAAAACTGCAGGTAAAAATTTGAAATTTGCACAATAACACAATAAAAAGTGGAACATACTGACATTTATTCGAAAACTAAGATGAAATATCTAATTACTCATTCTCATTTTCAAAATCCTAAAAACTGCACTACTGTTAATTTGACTGACAAATTGACTATCAGTGTCAAATTTACTAGTCCACTGTGAATTGGACATCCAGTTTTCCTGCAAGTGGTTTAAAATGTGGGTTAGGATGTACTAACATCAACTATAAGAGTGTTGAAAAGTTTATAAAATGCCATTGAAAAATGGCATTTTATAAATGGCTTTTAATTTTTTTGGAAAATGCAATAACATTTTGCAGGAACAATTTGGATATTATTTTTTATTATATTATTTTTATTGCCTTCATTCCATAAAATTACAAGATTTATAGACACTTGGTTATTTTTTACTTTGGAAATGGATCGTTTAGAGGATATTTATTATACATGGGTATAAATCCCCAAAAATATCTCGTCAGTTTATATGCTATTGTAATAAAATTTGGTGCCATGTGTCCATAAAAAGAAAACAGAATTTCATAGTTCTTGTAATGCTTTTGGAAATAACAACATGGAGCAGAACGTAAAGAAAATAAGTGAAGAATTTCCTAGAATTGTTTTTTTTTTTGGAAAAGTAAAAGTATATGGTGAAAAAACAAGTTATGTAAAGATTAAAGCTGTTAAGACATACCACAGAAACTGGAGCAGAAAGAAAAGCAAAGAATGTAGAATACACGAAATAATAAAATTGGAGGAAAAAAGAGAATAATTCAAATATTTCCAACAAAAAAAAAAAGCAAAGAAAAGTTAAAGAAAATAATAAAGACATGAACAATATTTAAAGTGAGCCTCCCATTCTGTTTGTGAGATTTCGTGAAGTGGCTTTACAAATGTTTGTATTGCCATTGCATTCAAAGCTTTGTCAGCTACCCCATTTAAAACGCGCAACTATAAGGAGCTAAAGTTGGAAGAGTGAAAGCTCCCAGAAAATGTAGCTGAGAAGCAACAAAGTAAACCAAACATTACATCACGCAAAGAACGATAAACTTCAAATAATCGTCTTCATACCTGGAAGTGAAGTTGCGGCCAACTGGTAGGAAGAAGCTCCCAGACTTCCGCTTGAACTCGGCGAACTAACGTACGGTGAGTAAGTTTGCGAAGCGTAATAGCTGGAGGCATATTGAGAAGTTTGCGAATCGCTGTAGGCCGTTCCGTAAGTCCCGTACTCGACTCCCTGCAACAAACCGCCGGTCTATCGTTTTCGGTTTTCGTCTTCAAAACAAACCTGTGCTGAAAATCCTTGTGCAAAGGTGGAAGATGCCGGCGCGGTGTAAGAAGCGTACGGAGGATATTGGCTGGATTGATGTCCGGCGCTTTGGAAAGGAGACGCCGGCGAGGAATAGGGCGAGGCGATGTAGCCCGAGCTCGCCTTACACGAGGGGTTCAACCCCCTGGACGAGCTCAGCGACGGATAAGGGTAAGACGAGGCGTTGTAGAACGACGAGGCCGGGTTCATGTAGGAGGACGTCGCCGAATTCGTTGTGCCGTAAGCTTGTTGCATGCTGAAAGAGACGGATTAGAGAGGTTTAGCAGCCGAGGGAGATCTTCACCTATTGTAATACTGTTGAGCTGAATAGGACTGGGGGTAGTCCTTGTCGTACAAGTTCCCGAGCTCCGCCGCCGTTCCGTAGAAGGACAGCGGGTCTTGCGACAGCGCTGCCACTTCGCTGTCCACCAGTCCAGGGCTGCGGATCTCGGTTTTGATGCCCGCGGCGGTCTCTCCCAGCAACGACCAGGAGGAGGTGAAGTTGGTCGGGATGCAGGTCGAAGCGGACGTCGTCGACGACACATCGGGGTTGTGGTTGTTGGCAGTGGAGGCTGTGGCGGGCGGCGAGCTGCACGTCGACGACGAATGGCCGCTCTGAGGGCTGCAGGCGCTGTCGCCGACTGCCAGCCTGGAACAACTGATTTTGTATTTCTGTATTTATGAAATCGGAGGGCGATAATATGCTGAATAGTATACACTTCATCCGGTTTGAAAATAAAGTTATGCTTTCAGGTCCACCAAATCAGATCAGATGAGATCAATAGACATTACATTTGTTAAACGACCAAGGAATATGAGAGAATCGGAAAGAATGGGAAGAGAAACTAGATTTAGATTTAACTTAGGAATTTAAGATTTTCTAATCACCTCATTGAAAAATCATTCATTTACCTATACGAAAAACCTACTTTCCATTCAGATTATGTATAATTCCTTAATCTTGTCCCAATCTGTCCATTGTGACTGCTTCGTTTGGCCAATATTATAAAGATAAGAAAGTCTTCNNGAAAAACTCCAAAGTTAGTCACAGAGATTTATTCACTATGCCTTTAAAGTTCGTTTTCTTGCCATTTTGTCAAGATTTACTTCATACAGCATTGTAGAGGAGAATCAAAAGGAAACTGCAAGTACGTTAAGAAGACAAAAATCGAGAAATAGCCAATAAGCAGGTGTCAGGTACAAAATCTATTGAAGAATAAAGAACATGACTGTCATAACAATCAACAAAGAAGACTGCAAACTACTTGAAAAATGAAAGAAATCTTGAAATGTTGGTAACTGCCACAGATATAGCAATTGAGAATTGTTATAGACCATGAATCAGTGGTATCTTATAACTTAACATGTAAGACTCATTGCAGACATAAAAAGACAAAAACTAAATATAAATAAATATACAAAGTAGTAAAAAGAATGAAGTAAAGCTACTGTCTCTAACTTTAGTTTCTGCTTTCGCTGTCACCTGTATAATTATGACAACTATGGCAACTTGGAGAAAGACGGTAAAGATGAAGTTATAATTAAGGAACGTAAGGTACAATGCGTTGTAGAGTTCTGAAGGAGGCACAGTGGTCGAAACCGACGTTTGAAGGACATGTGTGACCGCAGAGTCGCAAATACGGCGAGAGCAGACCGAAGGCTTCTGTCGTCTCTCGATGGCGTTTTGCTTCACGGCTGCGGCCGTAACTCACGGCTGTGCCAACCTGACAAGACGTATGTCACCGTTCGTGTCACACCCAGCAAGTTGTCATTTAAAAATTTCCCCCGGCGCGGCACGGACGCGTCTGTCCGTCCTTGTCTCGCCCATCCGGCCCGGAATCGGACCTAGAGAAGGAGAACAGCGCCGTGAAGGAACGGCTTCTCCCAACACCCGCACTTCGACCCGGTCTTTCCGAGAAATTTATGTGTTTTGTCCCCTGTCCAATATATTACGCGCCCGATTATTTTTTTCTCTTCTGCTTCGGCCGCGCCAGATTTTCGTCGGGGCTGTCATTTCGCCAGACTAGAACAAACAGATCAGGCATCGCGACAATTGTCTCACGGAAAACCAACAAATAAACCGATCGGTGAGAGTTTTCTCAAAACACATTAAACTGCCACAGGTTTTAACATACAGAAAACAACAAGTGTCAACCGGCGAGTTAATGGTGCTGCAAAGATGGAATAGACAAAGACAAAAAACCGAACTACATCGAACGGTTTGACAAAGAGAGAACCGCCATTTGGTTCACACATGTTTTGAATGTGAAGAATACTCATTATGTTCCATTTTCTTTCGGTAGTTTTTAGTTTAGGAAGTTGGCCTTACACAAACATCAGTAATTATCATGAGCCAGAGTAGATGACATGTATATTGCCTCGGGACTTTCTTAATTATCAATCAAATCGACCAGCTCTCGACACTCCCAAAACCGAAAATACGCGCGATAGCGGGATTGGAAAAAGAGGCGGCAGTCGGATTTTTCAAACCAGTGACAACCTCTTAAACAAGTAAACGGATATGACGAGATGGCAATCTTCCCCGTTTTATTGCATGCGAACTGACGACGCGAAGAGGCAGATTATTAATAACAAACACACTTTCGGGATCGTTAACGTCGATATGATTACGGAAAAGAAACGGAGATGAGGAGCATATGTGGATATTTGACGAGGAAGTGGAAGAAGGGTTGAAGTTTTAAAAATTACTCAAGCTGGTCGCAGGCTGGTTGTAAAACAGTACTAAAAACCACTCAAAGTGCAGCATTTTACGTGTATGTGAATAAATAGAACGCTGAAAGTATACACAGCAATAATTAGAATGGATGTGGAAAAAATAAAACCGAATAAACAATTTCGGTGAATGACGGAGGACGCGTCAAACTGAGTTTTCAAATCTGAAACCGAGACCGATGACCCTCTTTCCTTTAATTATATTCAAATAATGTAAAGAAATTTTAAAAGGCCAAGATACAAATGATAACAAAAAAACAAACGATTATATGCATAAGCGTCATAATAAGCAGAATTGTGTATCAGAGAAAAACTGAATTTTAATGCAAACGAAATAAGAGAAAATGATCCAAGGCTTCTGTTTTGTAGTCAAGGACATTGTAGCTGTACCAACTGATTTAAATTAAAAGACTTGCCTATCATAAAGAAAATCTTAGGTAACAAACCCTCTTCAATTAGAACCTCCAATAAAGGGTAAAACGTTGTCATTGACGTCAGCATTCAAAGAATGAAATTTCTGCGACAATTTAGATATATAACAAGAGTACAAAATAATGTCTAGAAAAATCACATTAATGGGTATCAAACTGAAGATTTGTTTTATAGTTACAATCAGTTACAGAAGTTACACGGCCCACTCCAGTTTCCATTGAGAAAAGAAAATATTGTAGATACATCTATTTAGGAATTTTAATACATTTTGACATTTTGTTATTTAACTGGTGATTATAAGCACAAATTTGTTAAATTAAGATTAAAATTATTCACTTTCGTCACCACTGAAAAGTTAGAAGGTGATGGGCAAATACCAACTTTTATTTACAATTATGGATTTAAAAATTCCTCTGGTCAATTGGAAAAGTGTTGAAATACGCATGATGTATTGGTTACCTTGGTATAGGTTGACTTAAATGTCACAACTTTATAATATGATTATTTCGCATAAACACATGGTAACTGAAATGGCAATTTCTTGACAGATTTAACATTCCATGGAGCTGCACTGTTCGGCTTGTTCACCCACTAATGCAGTAAATGATTTTTTGAGTCTCACAATTTCAATAAGGGACGTTGCATTTTCAATGTTTCAAAAATAAAGAAATTCTCCACTGAAAGGGAACAGAAAATGGACCAAAAAATGAATCAACATCAAGTGCTCCTGATCAGAGATTTAGGTGCGAAATTCGAATATTGGTAGAATTCTTTTCGTTTTTAGAAATTCATTTAAAATTTTTATTAGGGGTTCCTTCTTAACCAACTCCTTCTTTTCAGTTCTTTTTGAAATTCCAACCATACCTCCGGATCTACCATTTATATCTCCAAAAACATCTTTCAGTAGGCTTTTCACAAATTGACAAAAGTTTCCCGTGACAACGTTATCAAATTCATTTTTAGCATGGGGGATGAGTGAATATGTAACTAGTAATTTGTATTTTTTTTTTTTGGTCATTTCAAAATTATAATTAGAGCTTATGCACTATTAGGTAACTTGAAGCAGAATCTTTTATTCATCTTTGCATTATGTCCTTCTGCTTGTTTACCTACTCTTTTTGTTGCACTCACAACTTCAAATTTTCATGCTATAGAGCTTTTGACTTTACATATTAAACAGATGCAGTTGTTTCATTATACATTGAGAATTAGGTGGGGACAATTATGTTATTCTTCTCGTAACTAAATAAAGTTATCCCCGTTTTTTTGATAATAAATGTCTCTTTTAATTTCTGATAACGTAGTTGCGTATTTGGGTTGGATTAAAATGTATTCTGATCTGTTAAAGTTTGTGATTTAAAAGAACATAACCTGAAACCGTACAGGTACTAATATCCTTACTTCCTACTTGTATACACATCTATTTTTATATATTGCAATGGTAACGCACTCTTCGAAGCACAGATTAAAAAAGAAAAAATGAGGACATCTACCCTACTTTGCACCGTGTCTATGAGAATATTCTCTCAGGGACTATTTTGAAATTTTACATTACATTTTACATTTACGCCTACATTTGGGGTTATCAGCTCATTCGTCATTCCTTTATCAAATAACAATTATGTGGTGTTTATGCTTTTTTTATTGCTCATTAAAGCTCATCCAGAGCAGAACTGTTGGAAATGGAGAGTTTTGCTAAATGAAGATCCATCTGTCCACGAGGATTGTTTATTAAATTCTGACGGTGTAACTTTATGTTGTAACAAGTAACATGTTCACATACAAGAATAATTTAATTTCATGTGAACGTCCGGTGGCTAAACAAGACATTTGTAAAACATTTGATAAAAATGTTGGCCGAATATTTGTTACGTGTTTGACAGTTTGGTTACATTCAGATGTTGAAAATAAATTTAGATCCGGAGAGTGATGGCTAACGTATTTGTTTTTAACCATTCCACATGTCTCCGAGTTCAAAGAGGCTGGATGGGTCTATCATAAATTAGGCAAATCCGACGCAAATCATCGACCCTTTTGTGGTGGTTTCCTCAACTCCGCAACCGTTGTACAAAACGCAAGAGCCGATGGTGATGGTTATTGAATTATGTTGTACCAACTCACGGGCGATAAAGACCGATTTCAATACCATTCGAGCACGCAAATTTGGACTTTTTCTTTGTGTGGCAACGGCGAGCGCGACGAATGGTTTCTTTTATGAATGGGTGTTTTGCATTGCTCTGTGCATGGTTTCCCTTTCACCGGCGGCACAATGTGGGTGCAAAACCGTGGTACATGCGAGCAAAATTGGGCTCGAACGTGGGCGGGGAGGAGGGCCCAATTCGGGGCGACGGCAGAGTGTGAAAATATTGCATATTTTAAATGCTTACAAGCGAGTTCTGTTTTTATTTGACACATATCCATTAGTTAAGTTAATGGATGTTTAAGGCCGGTTATAAATTGCCGTCTTGTAAGATTAAAATTTGATAAAACCATAAAAATCGTTGTTGATACAAGATAGTACTCATCAATGGACAAGACGAATAAATTTCCAGCGTTTTGTCCACGAGTGGTCCCGTCCCGATAATCAATCAATTACCACCGCCGAAGAGCTCGGAGGTATGGACGATCAATCGTCCGCGGTCAATTATCCGGCCGAACCCCGAAAACAAGAATCTTTACAAATTGTCCCACGATAAGGCCAGTTTTATTTAGTTGTAATGGTATTAATCCACGGCCTGCTGAGATTGTGTGAATAACTGGAAAAAAGGAGAAAAAACGGGCGATGGAGATAATAAAACAAGCGATGGTAGGTGGGCTGGCAGGGCACACTGCGACCAGGAGGTCTGGCGCGTTATGTGACAAAACAACCATAACGAATTGATCAAGATTAGGTTCCGTATTTTTTAATTGTTCACTGGACCAGATTTTTTTAAAATCGTCAACTCGCCTTTGGACAGGCACGCTCGACTTCGGCCCAGCCACGCGAATCATTCCTCCACGGGGAAATTTCGTATCGAAGCCGCGCGATGGCGTCTCGTCCCATTGATGGGCTGCGGAGGAAACGGGTGCAAGGTGCACGCTGGGCCATTGTGGAGGACACGTACTACCCGCAGACAACGACAATGGGCGAGAGCTTTTCAACCTACTAAATGGCTCGGGTGCTGGGCCGTCACAAAAAGTGGATTTTATGTGGTAGTGGCGGAGGTACCAATAAAAGGATGATTAATACATTTGCCACTCTTCGAAATTTTTCCGAGTTCAACAGTCCGAGCGTGTTTGTTGTCGTTGTGTTGAGAATTTCCATGAGTTATGACTTTTTTAAAGTAAAGATTGCATCGGAAACGTCGGCGTAAGTGCCCATAAATTAAAATGTTAAGAGTTTTGGGTAGTTATGTACATAAACAATGCATATTTCCTGACGTATTATTCATAATCCGTACCTGACATCAACCGATTTTGCGCTGGTACCGTTCTAACGTCGATAAAATAAATAAACGCATCAGAGACGTAAAATAAAAACGCTGACACTAATCGTTATTGTTAATATAAATCTTAAAAAGAGCAACATCTGGCCAGCCTTCACATTTCCCGGTTTCAAAATGAGAAAATGCTTCGATTATATCAACATGGCTGTGATCAGAATGTCGATCGCTTTTTTTCGTTTCTGTATATGAACTTGTTCTGTTTTATTCTCGTATTAAACTTTATTTTATTAAAGTCGTTAATGCCCGCGGATTTTATGGCTGCAATTTTTCCCTTTGCCGTTGGGCGTTAAATTAATCGCGAAATTTTTATTTGATTAATATGTTATAAATCTTATCTCCGAAGAGTGGAAAAAATATGCAGATATATGTAAAATACGCCACATATTTTTTCCTGATTTATCGACCGAGCAGCTTGATCGACGAATGAGACTATTAATTTTTTAAATTTAATAGTTCAGGTTCGTTACAAAAATGCCGAAATCTGGGTTTCGCCACCTCACCGATCTGAGTACCGGATGTTCGTAAAAAAACTCACATTTGGTCGCGACGCGAGATTACGTCACGACTGGAGTTACTGGAGTCAAAATTTTGAAAAAAAATTGGACGATACAATAATCGAATTAAAAACTCAACCACGGCCTCTTCACCTTTAATCTCACGAATTAATGAGGGTCTATCATTTTTCTGTCTTTTCCTGGAATTGTCGACATGATATATTGCGCACCCTTCGGTCTGTAGTAATATAATATGATGATCGGCCATGATTGAATATGGTTTTACGTAACAACGCTGTCGTTTTTCATCCAACTATGATGGAATTTTAAATTCTTGAAGAATGTTGACGATTTATTCACTTGATGTGTCATTTAAGTCTCTGAAATTTTTGTGCATATACCTATCAGCATGGTGCTCATGTATTTAGGATAGATCGTACTTTACATATTATACATTTTTTCGTATCTGTTAACCCATTTGAATGAAATTAGACGAAATATTAAATTTTGGTTTCACTTCGGTCTCGCAAGAAATGCGAGACCGAATTTTTTTACATGTTATTTACATATCCAATTAAAATATTTTTTGCACATGTTTTTAATATCTGCGTCAAATTTTACTTTTATTAAGACACTCATTTACCTCGTTTAAATAACAATAAAATTCTAAAAAAAAAATCGAAAAAATACTTATTTGTGTTTTAATACGGCGGGTGATCACCCAAGTGGAGCAACTATGAGAATAAACTTCATTAGATACGTCGCTACGGACTGAATGTATGTAAATATTGCTGAAATTGGGACAAAAAGAGAAAAATGTGTGTTTCAGAAAATAACCCTAATTTTGAAAAAAATATTGATATATTTTGATGTGGCTCTTACAATCAGTATCAACATAATTTTATTAGCTTAAAAAAGCGTAAACAGATTAGAAGTAAGATATATTTTTGTTTCTTATAAACTTTTTGTTTCAGAAAATTTCTGATGGAAATAACTGAGGGAAGATTTTAAGCACCTGGTAGGGTAAGTACTCAGACTACAAACGTTCACACTATATTTTTAAAATACGTACATTATTTACCTATTTGAATATTGAAGTAATGTTCTTTTTTCTACCATTTTTAATATAAAATTTTCAAAAAACAATGATAAAAACGATTAGATAAATTTAAAAAACTGAACATGAAAAAATTAGAAGTATAATTTTAAAAGAGAAATAAATAATAATAGGATCTTAAAAAAAAAGAAAAACAAGACAAGAGGAACAAAAGAAATGATAAAAACGAAATTTAAAAATGCAAAAAATATGAAAACATTACTTGCTTGAAAGAAACATTTATGAATATAACCGAAATGTTTCCAGTTATAAATAAGTAAAATACAGAATTATCGAATGTTGATGAAATAAGCAAAAACGAACATAAATAAAGGAAATACAAGCAACTTTGAAGCGCAAGCAAAATTCAAATCGGATTTTTGAAAACCATAGATAACAAGTTTGATCTTTTCAACTTTTGAATCATAAATTTGTAAGGTGTTGAACTGCTGAAACATCCGTAAAATTAGAGGTGAAAAAGTTGAAAATTACAGGAGACTGATGTAAACTGGAGGAAAAGATTAAAAAATAAAATACAAGAAAATAAGAGAACACAAATATCATTTAAAGAAAAGAAAGTGTAGTAGAGTTTTTCAGCAATGATTTAAAGGAAAAAGAAAAGATATAAATAGCGGAATTTAGAAACTATAACTCATTCAAAGGGTCTCTGTTAGTGTTGCTTAGTTACGGCTGCATCTGTTTCATTCTTTATTGGCATTTTACCGCCTTCATCAGTGAAACACATAATAGTAACATAGGTAAACAATATAAGAAAGTGAATATCAAGTGATAAATTCAATGTATAATATAAATACAAATAAGAAGGCTGTGCGAAATTGACTAAAAAAAAAAAACGAAATACATTATTGAAATTCTTTGATGATTTCGAGGTTGTCAGTTTTAGATGTAGACTTTTTGGATTATTTTATGTATTATTTTTCATCATGGTTGGTACTTCACACTTGAATTTAAATTGTTGAAATAAAAACTGGGGAATAACTTATGACGATGGTGTTGTGAGACACCGGGGCCCTTTCAGAGCATTAGTTACGAGAGAAGCAACCGCTTCTTCGAAGTTGGAATTATACAGAATTCAGTTTTGAAACTCCGATACATCTCAATAAAACACTCGCGTTGTAAAATAATTCTCCTTCTCAAGTCAAGTAATAAAAAAAATCCTTCCTAGAGCGAAGACTTTTATTATCCGATTTTTACGAGCGTCTCCAGCGAGTCCACCCGTTTTGAACCGTGTCAATTTTTCCGCGCGACAGTTGGCATCGCCGGCGATTTGTCTTCTTCAGTTTAATAATTAATGTACGCGCCCGCCTTCGATGGTGGAAACAAGATAAATTATCCGAAGATGGTGCCTTAGTGTGGCATCCAGAAAGTGTATAACTCAAAGACCATCAGAGATGTTTTATAAAGACCAGCACAACTACAGGTGCGATCTTATCAAGTGGAGGAATGTAAAGCCCTGTCTCTCTCAAGATTAGTATATCTAACAGCACATAAACATAATTGTCAACAGAGCCAAGAACAAGCCACCCTCCCCGCGCAAAATCCACCACCCGGATTGTCGACAAAAGCGCAGTAGCTTCGACTTCAATAGGCCGAATAAGCCGATTACGGGGACGGCGATGACATAATTACGACAGTGGCGTCCGTATCTACATCTTGTCAAGGCGAGATGATGAATGGGCCGGGTGATCGATCAAGAGGAAGTTTTTGGAGAAAACGCACAGGATAATCATCGCTAATTAGTGTTTGACGGCTATTAATTTTTGGCCTTCGGCCCATAAAATTCCTAGTCGACGACCTATGGTTTATTAAGATCGTAATCGCGTACTTTTATTGGATAACGCACCCCCATCACGTTCGGGAGTAGTTGGCGAGATGGAGGAGAACACCCACCGCGTGCTTGTTGGCGATAATGAAGATTTGAAGATATGCAGGTTCATTATACTTCGCCAGTTTGTCACATAAAGAATAAGTCTATGGACCAACTGACGCAAGAAGACATAGGACTTATCTTTTAATATGTCACTTGCCATCCGCCATAAAAACAATACTCCCCTCTCTCTCGCACGCCGAAGCTGCCAACGGAAGGGAGCGAGAAGAAGAGATCCAGACGTGGACAAAATGAAATTAATAGGTGTTTGAATGAATTGGGAATGTCTCCGGAGCTGCGTGGCGCGAGCTAGCGACGATAAATATTAATTTCGATGAGTTGGTTGCGATAGGTTGACGTGAAGTTATGATTTTTTATGGATAAGCTTTTTTATGGATGGTTTTTTCGGATTTTATGGAGGATGGGCTTTATGTTTTATTCGCTAAACGATCATCGAAGGTTCTTGCCCAATTAAGGAGTCGACAACCGTGGCTCGAGGTGGCGACCGTTTTTTTTTTTTTTTTTGCCACACCATAGACAATTTCGATCGCGAGGAGCTCTTAAAACGTGTTTATCCGTTGTTCGTGAATCTTACGGCTCTGTGGGTAGACCATTTTATTTCTATGGTCATTAAAACTCGTCTGTTGTGTGAAACGGAAACGAACGTGGAATTGGTTTTTATGCAATAACCCATTAAAACAACAGTCGGAGAGATAAATGCGTCTACAACATCGTTTCGACAATCTTATCGTTTATGACCGTAACCCAGTTTTCGACCACCGAAAATTCTACAGAGGGCTTGGTGCAGTCATGATGGTCGATTATCAACTAAAACAACAGAAAAAGTCGTCCAAGGAGTGAACAATTTTTTTAGATTTTTAATGGAACACATGTTATATTTATAAAAGATGTAAAATGGTTTTAAATTACTGATTAAAGGAAAGTTTTAATTATTCGCCAGAGAATCATTAAAACTTTTAAGTACGTAGAGAACAAAGATAGAAAAGATGCAATTTAGAAGTAAATGTAAAATTCAGAGCGTGCTCGCTAGTGGTATTTTTGACACTTTGTGAGTGTCAAAAATTGCTTTTACATCATTGGCATCGTACTATTTTACTGTTTTTGACATGCGAAATATTTTGAAAACCAGTTGTTTAATCATCGAATTGCACTGCGACACTTTGTATGTCATTGGATCCAAAAATAGACTGGCGATCATTAACATAATATATCATTAATTTAATTAATTTTGAATATTCAACGGCAAAACACTTCCAGAGCATCATCAAAGCTTATAAGTGTCTGCCTCTTCAGTATTATGTAAGGCGACAAGTGTCAAACATAATTATTTTTTTGTACCAAGTATAATTATTGTAATATTATCTTGCGCCTTTGTTATATAAATGGCTGGCAGGAAGTTTGACGTCGTGTTGCAAATAAACATGAAATAGAAGAAAATCAATAGTGTGATGAATGGGAGAACACACAATGTCAAAAATCACTAAAAGATGGGGAAATACAAGAACAAGAACTGTTAAATGAAATTAGAAAGTCAAGGTAGAACTGCAGAGAAATACCGGAAATCAAGAAGTTCAGGTACGCCCCTGTAATTTCTTTATATTTCAAATTAGAAGGTCATGATACTCGGACTCAAAAAATAATTTCGTTCATTTTTTTTTTAATGAAGTGAAAAATGCAAAAAAATACCATTCACTGCTTCGATATCACAAATATAAAACTGTACAGGGTGCTATTGAAGATGGAGTTATTATCATAGAAACAAAACAGCAAAAAAATTACTAGTTACGTCAAACAATAGATCGGCCAAATCTCAATTTTCTAGTTTGAATAATAAAAGATGTGTAGGTACTTGAAATTATTGACTTCTAGTATATAAAATATTAAAACAGAAGAAACAAGATTCAACGAAAGAAAAACAAAAAACAGATCATACTTAACCACGAGATTCAGAACAGAAGATGTTTAGGTATAACAGGTAAAAAAAGTGGAAAGGTGAAAAAAAAATGAAAAAGAAATAGTCTGTCTTAATTAATCTCGTTATATTTATTTACTTACTCATTGCTTACCAAATTAAAAAAAAAAAAATAAGACGAATATATTCTTTAACCTCTGCTTATGCTTAGAAGTAAAATTATAAAGATGTAAAAAGGACGCTAAGACTGGATAATGTAGTACCTACATCTTGAAACAAAAACAAAAAAAAAAAAAGGAAAGATGAAAATATGATCAAAGTTATTTTCTTATTTCAAGGGTGAAATAAAAAAAGAAATGTATACAGAATGGATCAATAATCTGAAAAAAACTTTATCAAAAAACAGGCATTTAGAATAAAAGTAACAAAAATTTTCAAACCCACTGTCAAATTCAGAAACACTTTGAAAAAATACAGAAAGGGGACGCTGCAAAAGAAGGACTGAAAGAGAAAAAAATCAAAGAACATTAAGATATGCACAAGAGAAAAAAAATTGGTAACATTTTAGTATTTGAAGTAATAAAATAATAAAAAAATAAGAGAAGTCATGAAGGAAATATCTGTAATAGAGTATAACAAAGAAACGCAGAATTCCTAGAAAGGTGACCCAGGTTATTTGAAGATATTTTTCTTATTTTTCTAGTGAAATTTATACAGATTACAGTTAACATTAATAATGCTTATCAATGTCAAAAAAGCTTGTATTGATGTGAAACTGAACATTCTGAAAAAAAAAAACTATAAAAAAATTGGTAACAATTAAGTTTAGTTTCTTTGATAGTTGATTAAAGGAAGAATAATGACTAGACTTTCATCTTGAATAGAAAATATTTTAGTTGGCTAAAAGATTAGGATAAAATGGATAAAATAAAAATAAATAAGTGCCACACGACAAAAAATAATTTAAACTATTTTGGAAAAATACGGGAACGACCATTGTTGTTGCACAAATTTGCATGTTGCGAGTTTAATTAAGTGAAAATTTCTAGATATAGATGCCTAGCATTTGATTTTGAATTTTTTTAATATTTAATTAAGTTCAGTTAATAATAAACACGGATTGCCACATTTAAAATTTAAATCATGGCGTTTACACAGAGCGGTACAAATGAGAAACTGATTTTGTCGACTTCATTATGTGGAGATTAAATCTGCTACAAGCTGCAATAATTTCTTAAAGCGATGCGTTTCCGATTAGCACGAATTACAATTTCATATGCGTGTGTTCATTGTGTTTTTATGAATATTTTTATTTTGTATTCTTTCACCAAAAAATACGAATGTGGAAACTTCACTTAATCTCAGAAATAGAGTGCGCTGTCGACATGCAATTACAGCCTAGTGTTGTAAAACGGAGGTGTGTTATCTCCGTTTGCTACAAGTTGCTAAGAAATTTCTCCTCGAGATTTGTTACACGTAATTTAGCTGTAGTTATAAGGTTTGTACTTACACTCGACTTTAAATTACGTCTGACGCTTATAGCAGAAACCTGATACAAATGTCTGCGAGAGAGTATCACATATGCGCCTATTATTCTGGCAAACGTTGTCAGACGCAAGATATATAATCGGACCGGTGCAGTGAAATTAGCAGGAACGAAAATTTACTGAAATTCGTTTTTTCGACTCACGTGACCAACCAGACACTCTGGATCGGGTGTAAGGACTGCTGACCGCATTCGACGCAAAAATATTCGAAAAATGAGATTCCTGAGCGGCGATAACAATCGCGGCTAATTATGAATAAAACGGTAATAACATCCAATTCTGCCTTTTTTGGGAATTCGATTAACGGACAAGAATTCCTCCCCAGATTCCAACTTATAGATAAATATTCTCATTTCATGTTCCGCATCGGAATTGAAATTTAACGTAAGATAGAGACACCTGTTATTGAGAAACGATTTTCGCTAATTACCCCCAATAAACATAAATTCAACACACGTGCCGATGCGCTCGGTCAGAATTTTCTGCAATTCGGGACTTTCGAATAAATTATGAAACGGGCTAAAAATATTTTACCCAGTTTTTTTTTGCGTAATGACGTAGTAATAATAATTTTTGATAGGTGTTTTGAATTTTATTCAGTGCTAGTCACTTCGTATAAAAGAAATGGGAACGGCAAAGGTAATTGGCACTTTTCCAACGCGGTTGACAATGTTGACATCGTTGGAAAAACTGAAAAACAGCCGATGATTGATATTTAAAAAATATGAATCACCTCCGCTTGCGACGTAAAGTGCATTTTTCTGTTTACATGTTAATGATTTGTTTGATAGTTTTTCTGAATGTTTTGCCTGTTCGGATCGCTAATAAGCAAAAGATGTCAGTCTGCCCCACAACAAATTCAGGTTATATTCATTAGTAGCAATTTATCACTCAGTCAAGACTTAATTCAAAAATCAGGAATATAACAATTTTTTCAATTATTTTTAATCCACTGACTTGCAAATTTGCAAATCGCATCTTCATACGAATCATAATGATGAGAATAGGGTAGCCAGGTACCTCTGGCTCTGTTTTTGACAGTTGTTGTAAATTTTGATTAACACCTCAATGTCCGAATTAAAAATGTTAAAATGGTTTAATTATTACAATTATTCCTATAATTTTTATTCAACATTTTTGATTAACATATTTATTAATCATCGTACTTCATAAGCAGTCAATTTTTATCGTTGTACTACAAATTTTCGTTTTTTATGTGTTGGGAAAAATTAAATAAAACCAGTGGCATATGGACAGAAAACGACTCTGACATTGCAAAAGTATTATAATTCCATTTTTATGATCTAGAAAAAAATTGAAAGGGTTTAAATCAATTCTACCTCATTTTTATAAAAATTTAAATGCGGTTGGTAATCTGGACAATTTTTAACTTTTAACTAACCATTTTAAAGTATTGTTGAATTATAATTTTTAAGTTTCAATAATTGAAATGAATTCAAAATAGTTGAAATTTATTATTTAATATATCTTAATGCATGATCTTTTTTTCTCATCTCATTTGTTGTAAAGAAAATTATTTTGGAACACAGTGATGGTATACAAAATACGAAATTACGGTTTCAAAACATCAAAACAAACCACTCAAAAGAGAAAAAAGAATCGTTTTAAAATAACTACATTTTTCTTGAATTAAATTCAATTTCTTTTATCGTAATTATAACATTAATAATTCGATAAGATGTATCTAGGAAAGGACTTAAAAAAAGCACGTTTAAAAGCATAAAACAAGCAAAATGCAGCAATAATTTAGTCACAGAGTTTAAGATGTAATGACAGTTGCAGGAAGAAAAAGAGGTTGTTCTTGAGTGCATTTTTTTAAATATTATTATTTAATTGAAAGTATGGAGGTTATACAAAGGCAATAGATAGAAATTGTATTTTATGGTATTTGCATAGAAATGCAAATACAATAAATAATAATGAAAAAATTTTTTAAGTTTCTTCTACTTTTAAGAAGTTTATTATATAAATTATAATACAAAAAATTGTAAACTGTCACCTTAATTTTATTAGAATCAAAAAACCGTCTCTAAGTGAGAACGTTGACAATATTTGATTGTTGAGTAATTTTTTTTCTTTGATACTATCTAAATTGAAAACACAATGACAATGACACTAATACATCATACTTGAAATTTTTGCTCTTAGGAGAGTACTTGAAATCAAAAGGATAAGGATAGAGGGTGTTACAGTTTAAAAAAAATTCAACTAGGCAGCATGTTGTATCTTCCAAAATTCAAAGAAAGACATTTTCTTATGCAAATCGGAACCTGACAAAAAAATTGAGGATTCATTTATTACAAACAAGAAAAAATTTGGTGACGTTGGAACAAGTTTGTCAACATGTGCTAAGCAACTGAAAAGAAATATTGATGAAAAACTGATGGCACATCTACTTTGTCAAAAGTGTGAATTTGATAGATTTTAAACTGATTTACAAGGTATCGCTTTTCAAAACTATAGAAATAATATTTCACCCAAGGTCCCACCATTCTCCAATTTACTCTATAATAATAGTACGGTCAAGAATGACTGGCTAATTTTTGAAAATAAAAGTTATGTATGCGTACCCTTCTTTTCTGTACGCTGCACATGAACATTTAAAAACAGCCATTTGGTAGTATGAACCTAGTTGCTACTTCAAATAAATTATTTTTTCTACTACTAGTAATAAACCGTCATATATTGACACATGTAAGAATGCTGTGAAATTCCGTTTCTCGACCTACATGTAGAAACGGGTGAATAATTTTTCATTATAAACCACTATGTGAATAATTAATAAATTAACAATTTCTGAGAATCCTGTGATAATTGTAGATAAAACA
>QDEB01036223.1:770-15653 GCA_004193795.1 Asbolus verrucosus | reverse complement strand
TTAACATTAAACAATGCAGCAAATTTCATTGTTTTCTCAAAATTTAAATTTCATTTACATTTTTACAGCAGACATAAGTAAATGTAACGTAACATGTAACGTTCTCATCAACGAATTGAGCACTGAATTCAAGATTTATTAAAATTAATTTTTTTTATCACTAACTTCAAGCAGGAAACTAAAGTTTAAACTTGTGAAGTATTGAGCTAATTACTTATGGTTTCCATTGCTGTCAATACTGTCACAGGGTGTATCTTGGAATTTAGTACTCGTTGAGATTTGCCGCTTTCTACAAATCATGTTTTTAGTTTCAGATCATTATGAAACAAACACCTTGCCCTTACGGCACAGTCGTTAAATGAATGTAATCTTTACAATACTCTTTTTAGTTATAACAGATAACCGAAAAGGTAATACGATATTTAAACAAGCAAAAGGCAAGAGAACAATACTACAGTGGCTAATGTGACAACTGCAGAGACTTTGACAACGGACAGCAAGCTATAAAACGGCAAAATATTTTGGGATCCCAATAGTCACTTGATGTATTGATACAGTGTACAAAAACAATAACTTTGGAACTAGCATTCAAGTATTCTTAATATTTCTTCCACACTATTATACCATAATTTAGGTATTTAATACGTTAATTTATTAGTTTGTTACAACGACCTAACTCTTTACTTTCATTTTTCATTGATTAAATCGTGGGGTCGATATTAGAATGAATCTATAAAGTTCACCACCTGCATGCGAACTGTTTTAACAGCATGTCTTTATCAGAAAATTTATCGCTTAAGAAGGTTCAATGAAGATGTTAAACCAGTTAATCCAGTAACTCATACATAAAATATATGATTTTAATAGTGCATCTGTCATATGTTACGTTAATTATGTTAACTGATGATTATTATTATTTTTCAAATATATTATGTCGCTATTGCTGTATTTTTCAAGTAGCTGTGACTTTACTCTTGTACTGGTTATTATTTTAACGAACACATTCCGTAGTGACAATGGCTACACCGATTGTTCACTTCTTCGAAGTTTTATACCTTTCTTAAATTTGTTTATGTTTTTTCTTTTGAATTTTTATAGAAATCATAAACTGAATAATTTAAATCTTGAGGATCACAGTTTTCAATTTAATTTTCATGTATGGTGTAGAATTTCATAAATATCTTCGTAGTATGTGTAACATTCCCATTCTACTCCAGAAAAGTAGGGGTAAATCTACACTTGTGCAATATTATTACAAGAAAAAGCGGCAGAACAGTTTGGAAAGTAAATTTTCATGCACTGTCTTTAATTAATAAACTATTTAATTATTACTTAATTACATTTAATGATTATTATTTATTTTTTATACGAAATGATCTAATCATGGATCAAAATATTGCAACCTTTTTTCTACGCCATTTGACATATTCATCAAGAAATTACGCATTTGGAACATACTACAACACAAAATTATTTTGATTTCCTGTTAATTATTTAATAATTCCATATTTTCCACGTATTGCCTGTCACCAAAATGACAAATCATAGCTAATCTGAATACAATTTTTTACAATTTTCCTTCAACTGAGACTCAAAAATTTCCCAGTCTTAATACTATAAATACAGTAAATTTATAATCAAAATTGATCAACAGAACTTATCAATAAAAATAGATATTTTATTTATGTTTTTATCACAAAACATTAAAGACTTGATCTTCCAATGATAAAATATTGAGACATATTAGTTTATTTACAATAAACATTTTTGCTATTCGCAGCACTGACATATCTGCATTTAGAACTACTATTTCAATATTAAACTATACAAAAGTGACTATGTTGGTATGCTGCACATTGCTTTAATTTTTATACAATAAACTAATTAATACATTTAGAGTATTTAAAAAAAAGTTGTATCTATTTAACAAAGTATATAAAGTGATAACTGTATGAATGAATAAAAAATTCAAATCTATATACAAAATTGCACAAAGCACCAACATGACAGAGACAATAATTTTGAATTATGCCACTCACAGGCCTACGATTGAAAGATTGGTAAACACTTTACACAAAAACATCTGATAATTCTATTTTTTTTATTAAATACAAAAATTTGTAGTCGTCATTCAAAAAATAATGATTTAGAAGTAGTTAATACTTAACTTTTAATCACGCCACAATAAAACTCCTAATATTTAGAGAGGCTCTTGTGTTCGCATCACGTCACGAGATGATTACGTAATACTTACTAAGAACAAAAAATCCGTTATCAGATTCACTTATTCAAAAAACGAGAATCACACAATACTTTAATAAACCACTTAAATTTTGTCACATCAATCTCCACTCAAGACAACTTAATAATAATTTTCCATATATGACAGACACAAAAATCCTTATCAACAATCAAGAAAATGATAAAAATAGCTCACCACTAGGTTCCGATTTTGAGCCAGATTTTCGATCCATAAGTTTTGGTGAACAATTTTTCTTCGTAGGTTTAGCCAAAAAAGTTGGTGGAACCTGTAGATATCGACTCGTTAAAAATAAAATAAAATTTTCATGTGAAAGTACTCACGACTTTGTCACTTCTTTGTCCACTCGGGAGTCTTGCAATGGTGGCTTCAGGACTGTCTTCAGGAGGAGGAGGCTGTGTGATCCAATTATACTGCCTCTTATCCAGCGGTAATCCCCACCTCTCGTACTCCAAACTTTGAGTTCTTAAAGTTTCGTAACAATCCAAACAAACAACGGAATAATCTCCATTTTCTAACAACAAAGAGTGTTCTGGTTGCGGGTGAAATCTTAAGAACGGGAAATCCTAAAAGAGAGAGAGATGGTATCCATTATTATTCCCAACCATTAGAAGTAATCTACCTTAATTAATAGAGCCCTAACTCGTTTCCTATATGTTGTAATTCCACAAACATAACAACAATAATCGTGGGTATTATATTCCCTTTTGTCAGCTGGAGGAGCAGAAGGCCCTTGAGCCTCATAGCGTCTCCACTGGCTCACTAAACTGTGGTAACAAAAAGTGCAGACTAGAGCGGAGCCGTCTTCGCGGAGTTGTTCAGTATTAGGAGGACTAACGCGTTGCAGAAGATATGGAAAATAAGGAGCATTCCTCCCTATAAAGTGCAACATTTCTTATACTGAACCAGCTATCCACTAATGAGTTACCTTGTGGTCTCCCATAGACGACTCTGGCCAAAGTAAATTCGGAATGCAATCCGCAAAGGAAACAGTAAATACTGCTGCCCCCCGGATTACTGGCTATTGTCCTTTCACTGTTTGTACTTGGAGGTGTTGGAATCCCTCTATCACCGCCGTTTGAAGCAGTGGGATCAGGCAACGGAATCTCGTATCTAAAATCAGAAAAGACAACTAGGAACCGCTCCTCAACGAAGTCAACTTCAATCTATTAACCTTCGTCTTTCTAAAGGTACTCGTTCGTTTTCGTAAGTTTCCCACTGTTGAGCTAGATGATTAACACATCTAGTGCAGCTCAACACGCGTCCGTGCGAGTCCATGCAGCTGTTTTCCGAAGTTCTCGCAACATTTCGAAGACATGGAAAATGCATGGCGTGTGAATTCATGCCTTCAGGAGACGTGCTCAGCCACTCCATCTGAGTTCGGGGGAAGAGACCTGCGCATATGTAGCATCTGTAACTTTGGGTCAGAGGTTGACCATTTACGTCTGGTGCGGGAGATGTAGTTCTTGAAGCCATGCTCGCCTACAACATCACGAATAACATGCGATTTTAATTCATTTTCAACGGTCAAACACTAATCTTCTTTTATCATTGTTTACTAGAATTTCTGGCATTCTGGCGATTGATCGAAAATAAAGCAAATCCATTGAAAAAATAGAGATAAAGATGTTATCCCGTACTCTACAAGTTTTAAGGAAAAGTCTTGAACAAAATGTTTTACTTTCAAACAATTAATTTCATTTTTTACATGCACGTTTTTAAAATTCTCAATTTTAAGTTCCAAAAACAGAAACAGACTATATGTATTTGTATGAAACATGGCATTGTTATATTTTTCAGTTGATTTTATAACATTATTTTGAATTAAAATTTATTTGTTGATAACAAAGCTGCCACAAAAGCAACGAATTGTATAAACACCAGTAAAGTTCCTGTGGTTTTTTTCACTGTTATTAAAAACAAAACTGAACTTTGTTATTGCCCTGTTTGGGATAATTCTGTCATTACTGTATGATAAAGCCGCTACAAAATTGCGTCGTTCTTTTTTGAGACTCACAATAACCATAAATTTATTGGATAAATTAGAATATTCTTCAATTATTTGGGTAAATAAAAAAATGGACGATTTCTATTTGCTTATACACTTTTTATGGATTTCTAATCAAAGGTAATTATTTGAACGAACTATTACATTCGCAACAGGGTCAAAAAAAGAAAAAATTTTGATACGAAAAACTATCACAACTAATTATACTTTAAATTAAATTAGCCCATACTATTATATACATTACATAATCATTATGTTTGTATAACATTTCTTAGTTGTGAATTTAGGCTTTTTTTTTAATTCAACAAATTCAAAAACACTACTAAGACAATATAATATTAAATTATTAATTGCGGTTAATTGTAAAAAATTCTTTACCTTATTAATAGTACGATTAAATATGTAAGTTTCTAATCCAATACACTGCAGAGAAAAAGTCCGGATATTCCCATAGCATCCCCGGTATTGCTATCAAGTGATGATATAATTTTAATCCAGAAATTACCGACGTGTCGCCGCATTATAATTATCATTTTGACGTAGTTCATTATTAGTGTTCAATATATGAACAATGTTAAGAAATTTCAACAATTAAATTTTTCTTTAAATTCAAGGTGTTCATGTTACTGATCAGAGATTTGAGGACTATACTCGTAGCTAAAATAATTCACAGTAAAATTGAATTTTTTTTTTAAGATTGTACAAATTTTTAATTGCAACAGAAAGTTGTAAATATTTGTCAATTTTTATGTTGTGGGTCTGTGAGACATTGTGTGAATTTGGCACAGCAATATCCAAGTGTATCAAATAAAATGATTTAATTACCATTTCATTATTATTGTCATTTAATAGTTGTTGTATGTACAGATTTCATTATATCAAATGTTTATTATTTTTCTATCCTTTTCCACAGTTCTGAACTTGATCATATCTTTCTTTATTTTAGAACAAAAATATTTTTCCTAATTCTATTGATAAACTAAACAGACCAAAATTTTCCAAACCAACTACTTATTAACTGTGACAATATACTGATAATGTGATAATATAGACAATACAGCAAATAGAAATTCATGTTTTTTTAAACAAATATTCAGATGTGATTAATGAAAAATTGTTAGTTGAAAAAAAAAACAATTTATATCATAATTGGAGTATATCAGATTTTTAGTCTAACAAAGAAAAAATGTTTAACTTAAAGTAAAACTTACATAAAAAAATCTCAATATACACTCCACCCAAAAATTACTCAATAATGATTTTCTTAGTAAATCTGCAGATAAAAATATAACATATGGTAAGCGCAATCTAATACTTTGTCATTCATGTCACCTACAGCTGTATTACTGTAATTTAGTATTAGTATTAAAAGTGGTTAAAAACTGGTGTCCAATATACAGACGTTATCGTCATTGAAAGAGACACCCATTATAATACTTCCCATTAAAACCTTTCTTCTTCTGTGCATATGTTTTACACCCAATTAATTATTTGTGTTGAATACTTTCTATTATGTACTGCAGTCGATTTTGAGATTCAAATGTAAAGGATTATGATGGAAAATGGGCTTTAAATTTCTTACTTAGTCATTTTACTTTGAATTACTCATTTTGTCGTCTTGTAAAAACTGTTTTTTAATTTTAAAATTTTTCCTCAGACTGTTCTTTACGAATATATCTCTTTTACTTCAGTGATATAGATCACCAATTTAGATCTAATTCTTTCCGAACGCTTCGTCTCTCTTTAAAATTTTTCTTCCGATTTCTATCTTTACGTCTTCATTAACATACAACCTTACTGTAGCTATCTTCATGGTTATTGCTTCAACATGATTTTACATGTTCCTATTTGATTTCTCTATATCTCTCTTGTTCCATATTTTCAAGTGTTGCCTTCTTTATTGTATTTATTGTATCATCCTTTGAAAAACATGTTTAAAGGGAAAAAAACAAAAAAAAAACAAGTAATAATTTTTTGAAAGAATCTAAAAAATACTAATGCTGCATCAAGATATATTAATGTTTTTTATCTTATTTGCATGAAACGAAACGAAACGTGATTGGCACGTCCTATGCATTTAAGATATTCTCACTTTGATATTAATGTAAACGGACTTGCAGTACACACAAGTCATATTATCAGACCATTTTACACGATGTAGTGGATGTTATTCAATTAAAAAAATATGTACAGCTAATGGATATTTCATTTTGAGCTCGTTATATCGATTGTGTTTTTCCCCAGGTCAAAATAAACAAATATGGGTATATATCAACAAGTTTGACATAAAGATACAAATACAAACAAGGTCGATTAACAGGAAAGAGTTAGAATCACGAGAGGTATTACGTCAAATAAAATGTAATGTATTTCAAATATGTGCATACGAATTAGACGTCAGATTCAAGAAATAACTGAAAAAAACTGCCATTAATTAATACCTATTTCTTTCATTATCTCTAACCCAGACATTTACCAATATTATTTTAAACTAAACGTAAACAACATACTTAGATTCTTTTTTTTTCAAATGGATTCAATGATTTAAGAAAAAATATACTCTCGAAACTGTTTCGCTTTTCAGTTCTTGTTACTGTGTAAAACACCCCACCGCCTCGTTTCGTAAAATATGCAACTTTATGAATTGAGTCGTAACATACACTACACTCTATTTTATTGTTATATTTTATGTCTGATGTTTGTACCTGAGTGTTTTTCTTTTTTACTTCGCACCAACTGAGATTCTTTCTTGTCATGAAGTTATAACCTTTGTGGAAACGGACGTGTAACAATGTCCCGCGTTCTACTTTAGATTACGCACGACCGTTAAATTATGTTACATAATACGTCTACAATGTCGTCCTTCAAGAGGTGCATTTATTTACACGTCTGACCAGCATAATAAATTACATCTAAAATTAAAAAACTAAGTAATTATAATTACTGAGCAAAATATCAAATATCAATTTGTTCAGTTAAGTTTTTGTTCGTTTTTTAATTTGTCAAAATTTGGAGGCCATAAATTTGAAAGCGCCGAATTAAAAATGTTGTACACAACAAGCTTCGAGCACCTCTACCGGTATTTTTGCGAAACCAAAGTTCGTACATGCTGTACGTTAAGCCACATAAATTTCAACAGTGCAGCATTTTACTGTTTCCAGTGTTATTGATTTTGTTTGGTGATTCATCAAACACAGTTACCCAAATTCAGTGCAGCATTCCACACTTTTTGACATTAATCACTGTTTTTAATACGGTCATGTTGGAGATAATAACTTTAGGGACCGATACCAGCAATTTTATGATTATTATTAAGACACACTTTAATAACGCGAAGACGCTAATTACTTTTTAAATAGAAACGGATGGAAATTTCAATGTTACGCTTATCTACTGTTTACTGCATAAATATGATATAATAATCAGCTTTGTTTACTAATTTCAGACAGAAAGTAGACATTTTTATTTTCGTATGTATTTATTTACCTTCAGCAACTGTCGACTCTCTAAAGCAGCCTGCTTCTTCTTGCTGGTGATGATGGCCGGATTTATGTCGTAGGGTTTGTATCTAATATCAGAACCGGCACTGTTAGCAGGTGACTTGACGGTACTAGGCCTGGAGGAGTTGCTGTTGTGGTACTGCACATCAGTCACAGACACATGATTATTTACTACAGCACTAGGGTCACCACCGAACACTTGATGTTTCTGGGGTATCGATTTATAACAGATGTAACACACTTGAATCATCCCCTGCGGGCTAATCGGGCTCGCTCCGGGTGGCGCCTTCAGCGTCTGAATGAACGGATAATACTTTTCCTTTTCGGCATTCGGACAGCAGTAGAGCAAACGTATGCTACTGGAAGGATACTCCAAGGCACAGATATAGCAAATGAAAGTCGTGGTGTCCAAAGTCGACGATTGTCGTTTCCTCAGCGTGTAATTCCGTTCGGAATGGGGCACTCCCTGCGCCTGGAAAGCTTGCCATTGCTTTATCAAATGTTTCTGGCATTCGGTGCAGGCCTGAACTCGACCTGTCGAATCGATGGGGCGAGACCGGCTGGGTCGTGGATGTTCAATTAAGCTGGGAAAGAAAGGCTGCACGGGGGAGTCGGGGAGCTGCTTTGCGGCGATCACCTCGAGACTGCCACGGGGGAAACCGTCCCCGCAAACGTAACAAACCTCCGTCGTCGAATTTTTATCCGGCATGCTCAGATCGAGGATATCCGTCCCGGTCGAGGAGTTCGAATTCTGATTGTGGAAAACCGAAAGCGACTGGAGCGAGGGCTGAGAATGGGGGGTCAGGTCCAGAGCGGCTTCCGGGATCATTTCGGTTTGCTCACGTTCCTCGGTAACAATCTGAAATAAACGAAAATCGGTTACATCAATTCTTACATGGGTGAGGAGACTGGAACTGAAGCGACAGAAAAAGTATTACATCACGGCCGAAGCAGAAAATATTATGGCGCTGTCACGGTTGCGACATTGAAATCCACTAATTACTAGCACATACTGAACACAAATAACAAAAATATCGTATTTTATCATAAAAACGATTAAAATCGATTCTGTCACTCGCACACACTTATGTATTAATCACGTTTCGAGTGTCTTCATTCAAGTTTCATTACCAACTAAATTAAACGATAAACGGGTTGAATTCCACACGGGCGTTATTACTGATATCAAATAAAATTGGTTACATAAAAACCTTAACAAACACCATTGTTTTCACATCCAGTTAGTGCAAAAAATTAATCCATGGTACGTCAGTGAATCTTGTTGGACAAACATCGTTCCTAATATCAAAGTGTTTTTCGTTCGTCAGGCCACAATACCGAAAATCAGTTGTGTAAACGAAAACCAAATATGGAACAAAACTGTAAATCGATTGTTTATTGTCATTGTTGAAAACGACATTGTTATGAAAACAGAAAACCTCCCCCCTTTCATTAAATCAGATCGTGTAAAGCATGTGCTATTTCAATAATCAATAATGTGTCCACTTTAGATACGCATTGTTTTCGTATTTTTCGAATGATTTCTTCGAATGGAAATAATAAATAGCTTTTTGAACTTTGTATCCAAAAATTGGAAAAATTTTACCAAAGGACAAGATAAATTTAAAAAAATGGTGTGTGCCGATTATCGCAATGATCAATCAAAACCTATTTATGTGAGCAACTTGAAAGCTTACAAATCGAGATTTTTTCAAAAGATAAAACACTTATTGCAACACTGATAAAAGCAATTCTCATTTTAAAGTAAACAAACTCGCATTTTATGGTACTTATTAATGAAAAATGTTCTTCTTTTGGTGAAGGTCATCGTATTTCATTATCAAAATTGCCGTTTCCTGCATTTATTGAAACGCCAACCAAAGGACAAACATTTTAAGTGGAAACAAATAGAAATAATAAAAGCCAAAAATAACACGTAATTTCTACATAAAGATATTATGCACTAACTTACATTTTATTTAAATAAATAACATCATTAATTCAATATTTTGTTATTTTAAACTTACAAAAAAAATACATAAAATTCCTTTTTTTTTTGTAATAGTAAGTACGAGAAGCCAAAATTCGGCAACATCTTAAAGAATTATTTTTATTAATACTAATCATGTTATTGAAGTACATAATGGTTTTCGCTGACGCGGCAATTTTGCGGTTGAATGACTATATATTCGGTTCCTAATCCAACGTTACACTCACAAACTTTATAAGCAACGATGAACTTTGAATCTTAATTTCTTTAATACTTAAGTAGTCCAACGTTTTTATTATAGGCTTAATAAAATTAGCCACCTTAAAAGTGTCACTAAGATGAGCGTTGTTAACTACAGCCACTAAAGATAATAAATTAATACATGCTTAATGTCAAATTATGACTGACATTCTAATAAATCAGATGGATAAATGCTTTACAGTGCGAACGCACTTAATACCCAAATATATTATTTTTAACATTTTGCAACAAAAAACTCCACTCGAAATATTCAACACTTGCATTTTATAATGTTGGTAACCTTTTTTGGTAGTTTTCCATATTATGAGTTTTAAGCAAAAATCGCACACGATTTAATGTCAAATGTCTAAAAGAAAGTGTTAGTGACAAAATCCAATATTCTTTTCTTTAATAACTAATTTTTGAACTAAAACACATCCCCAAAAATTTTCATTGTTCAGTTTACCACTATTTGATGTGCCGATTAATTTTTAAATCATCCATTAAACAAGAACGATAACAATTAGAAACTCCGATCGCAATAATACTAACTCTGTTCAAATATGAAAACATAAAATTAACTATTTCCAGTTTCGCAACGCTAATATATTCTTGATTCGGACATAAAGTTGTAGACACAAGATATTTTTATGGAATTTAATTCATGACGATGAACTTGACAACCGGATGGCGGATAGCGTTTATGCAAAGGCTCGACAGTAATTTTTCTTCTCCAACACTAATAACACAGCCAAATTGGTTTTATTTCTGAAACGCTGTACAATATTTTTCAATTCCCTTTCTGAAATCTTGAAATTACAGTTGCAAGCTGTTTATACGCAACTGTCTCGAACTGTACGTACAAATATTTACAATAATACCATATGAAAAAAATCATTTTACATACATTTCATTTATTATTCAATTTAAAAAATAGAAATGAATTTCTCAAACCAAGCATGGTTTTTGTTTTATATTATATGTATTCCATAAACAATATCACAATGATATGTATTTTATGTTGTCATAATTGTGTGTTTGAGGTTATCGTAAGCAATAATTATTGAGTAAATGGATATAATACTTGTTATCACGAAAACTCACTTTGAATATTACTATAATATTGATTTAAATGGTAACTCTTAATGGAAAAAAATTAGCGATATTTTTTAAGAGATTACAAAAAAAAATTCAATGTTTTGTAACACCACATGTCCTTCACCTACATTACTTGATTACACATTACCAGCATTTTTGAAAATAAAATCAATAAACAGAACAGTAAAACTATTCGTTATTACTGCTCACTACCTGACAACTTTTTTACATTTGAGTTTCAAATCTTTAGCAAAGTATGTTGTTTTTATTTCCAACTTTTTAAAAATTTAAGTTTATTATAAGATAAGCGTCCAAAAGGAAATTTTAAAGATAAGATTAATTAATTTGTTTTATCTTTTATCCGCGAAGGCAGCATAAAAAACGGCATTTTAATTTGAAAGCACTTACGCACCAACACTAATTATACTCAACATCTGATCATCTATCATGCATGATACTGCTGACTACTAAATGACAAACCGTGTTTATTTTACAAAAGATAATATTTTTTATTAATTGATTTTTCTACCTACTGATTTCTTAAGTATTTTCAAAAAATAAACTTAGTCGTTAAAGACAAATGAAATCAGAAAACAAGAATCAAATTTAAATATTTCTTGAAGAAATCACGACAGAAACTACGACAAAATAGAAACAGTTTAATTACAGGTTTCGATTTCGAACGTAACATTTTATTAATTTTATTATTTAATTTAAAACACTTACTTTGCATAAAGTAACTATTAAAGAGAAAAGCCCTTTAACTTTCATATAACTTCACATTATTATACAAATGTAACACATGAGCAAGAAGCATGACTACTCGCTTTTTATTTATTTATTTATTTATTTATTTTTATTTCTTGAAAGCTATCTTAAGGCACAAAACCTCACGGCTGTTAATACTGAATTATTTGATGAAAATATCATTTATTCTACAATTAAATAATGCAATTATTTTAGAATTTTGCTTTTCAAAATGATCTGCAAAAAGTGCAAAAACGTTTAAAAACTTTTATTTTCATTTGTATATTTAACAATTTCCAATCAATTTAATAAAACTGTTCAGTAACAAAATGAATGTTGAACACCGGATTCTGAGTGTTTAAAAAACTTGAATTGAATCAACTCGGAAATTATTTCTACCTCAAAAAGTAAACCTCAAAACTGTCTTCATTCGCTTTGTCTTTAAGAAGTCGTGCTGTCCAATTGAATTTTGGATTTGTTGATAGGTTGATTGGTTTAAACAACTCAATGGTGTCACTTTATTCTGCTGAAAAAGGGGCAATTTTCTTAATCAAGCAAATAATTTTTGGTTTACGTCAGACACAAAACATGTGCAATAGTTGGTTTACATGAATACGATTTTTAACACTGACAATCTAAAAATTCAAATTTTCTTACCGTTTGATAAAGCTACAATGTTCTGAACCTTGACATGTGCGAAACAAATTTTAAAATCAATATGCACCTCATTCATTTCAACTCAACTTCGTTATTGCTGCATTTGCAGCAGTTCAAGTATTGAAAAAAATCTAATAATTATAAATTTTTCCTTGTCTCCCTTTCACCAAGCGGAGGAAGGAAATTATTAATGAATAAAACAGAAAAAAATGTGCTCACAATGAGACAAGTTGTATGCTGGTCAAAACACTCCGTGTTTATTAGTTCTAGAAAAAAAATTAAATGTGTTCAATACCAGAACAGATGATATCTGCAAGGTTGCTTAACACGGTAACAAATTAAAGCACTCGAAGTGTGAAACAATCAATTTCGGTAAAAAACTACATTAACAATTACAGAACAGTTTGTCTGTAAAAAATTACAATGCTTTTAGTAATGTAACTCAATGCTGTTAAGATTAAGGATCTGGCGCGATGATTGGTTTAAACATTTTTGCTTTCTATAACGAAATTTATATTTAACCGTACTTCTAAAAAAAAAAGATATCTTATATTTTTATTGCAACTTTATTATAGTTAACGAAAACAGCTATTATAAAAATAATACAGATAACCGGTGCGTAAGTATCTGAATCTTGTTCTATCCAGATAACGCAATATTAAGTAAATAGGCCACCTTAAAAGGCAATTCATTACAAATAATCACCGTATCAAGCCACGATCTACACTACAGGTAAACATCACCTTAAATTATGAAATTACTAGTTCTCAGAAAATATAATAATAAAAATAAAAACCTATCGCATTTGACGTGAGTATACTTTAAATAATTTAGTTCCAATAATAGCTCATTACTGATAGCATTATCTCTAACTAGAATTTTTTCAAGTGGTTCCAATAAAAAAAAGTGTACCTGCGGGGGCCTCGGCGTAATTTCCACTTTAATATCGTCTCTTCGACTTGGCGGTCGAACATTACTGCCAACACTATTCTCATTATTCAAACCTAAAACCTGCGCTGCATATTCTCCTTGCACCCCCATGTCAGCCCCTGTATACGGCCCATTATCAACTCTTTTCAACCAATACAATCTTTCCGAATGGGGCCTCGCAGCCAACTCGTACGCCTCCCATTGCTGGATCAGTATCGTGTAACAGAGGTAGCAGGCAGGTACAGCGAGATCACTTTTCGGAATGTAACCCACTGGAGCTGCATGCGACGTTAAGAATGGAAAATGGGGTTCTTTAGGCTTGTTTGGTATCGGGTGTACGTTCAGCCAGTATGTTTGCGAATGGTTTTTGTTGCCGCAGACGAAACAGATCTCGGGAACGTCTGAAGATACTTTTAACGACTGCAAATCTGTGGGCGGAGGCTCCTTCTTAACTTGGATTTTGTCCATTGTTTGCATTGGGAACCTAAAAAATAAAACAGTTCTTTCAAACGCCAAACCTAAAAAATAACAACGCTGTTACATAATTCATATGTGTATTTCATTCAAGAATTATATTTAGCGGAGTGACTCAAACTGTGTTGAAAATGTAGAATGTAATGGCCTACGGTCAGTGTTACACCATCAAATGTTCCTACTGAACGAAATTTATGTCTGAACTATTTTCAACGCTGAATTTTGATTCCGAGTACGGGTGTCTAATAATGATCTTGTTTTATTACTCTTCTTTTTTTTTTTAAAGACGGACTTACTCTTATGAGCTGTCAACTGGCCAGTTAATAAATAACAAAGATGACCTTTGCTTATTATTATATAAAGAAAATAAGAGGTCAAACAGAGATGCAAAATATACGCAATATTGTTGATCATCAAACGACAAAAAAAAAACTGCTAATAGTTTGACATTGTGAACTCTCGATAATTAATGTAATCACATCTACAATTATTGACATGAGATTTGCGGAAAAGAGCTGCAATCAATGATCACAGTATGGAGATGTGTACCTACTTAAATGAAAATAATTGATCGGTTGGTGCGGTGACAAGTACCCTTTCTCCCTCTACCCCTCCCACTATGACATTTTATTTATTTTGAAGGAAATCGTATTTATTTTACGGTTCATGTTTGTTTTTCAAATTCGCACTGGGACGCAAATCATTGGGTATGGCTCTTTAAAAATATCCTTAAAATGTGATTTGCCATTTGAAAACCAGTTGCAACTTTATTCGGAATGTTGACTTACGTGACGATTGAAAGAGTTAACAAAATGAATATTTTATTAACATTGATAATTTATTTACATAATTTCCTATTTATAAATGCTCATCAAAGTGGGTGCTTTCTACACCCACCGAGACTTAATTACAAAAAAACTTGTTACATAATGGCAAATGACAAAAAAATTCAAGTAATTAATTTAGAACCAACAGCATA
>QDEB01036221.1:4649-16604 GCA_004193795.1 Asbolus verrucosus | reverse complement strand
GGAGACGAATTAGCTTAAATTGTCAGTTATTGACTGCTCTGTCACATTTGGCATAAATTTCGCTCTGTAACCATCACAATCGATGATAAGTCAACATCTTTAAAAAACCAAAAGTATCCCGAATGACGCTTCACCCTTTTCAGTGTCGAGCAAGGACCGCTGCAAGACCCCCGACTCACCGGAAGGCGCCCGCCAAGCGGCAGCCCCACTCTCCCCTACGCAATCGTCGCCGCCGCGCCACCCCACGAACGGGACCTCTTCGCCCGTCAACAACGGCTCCGCCGACAGCTTAACGCCGCCATTGCCAGCCTCCACCGCCCTCTCCGTCAGCTTGGACGCGAACCAACCCCAACAGTACAACCACGGTGGCTACACGTCCAGCATAACGAGGCCCCTGGTCAAGGTCAAGCGGTTCTTGAGCACTTTAGTCCAGTTCGGGAGCGACATCGGGCCCGACATCGGCGAGAGGGTCAGGAGTCTCGTCCTGAATTTAGTTGTAAGTACTGCTGGAAGCGGTGGCGGTTTGCTCGAGCTGTGGTTTTGCAGAGTTCAAATTTAAGCATAGAAGAATTCCACCATTCGCTCCAGGATGTGACCAACTTTCCCCTGAGGCCGTTCGTGCTGCCGTTCTTGCGGACGCATCTGCCGCTGCTGCAGAGGGAGATACACGCCTTAGCCCGCGCCAGCAAGCAGGTAACCAGGGGTTTTGAAAGACTTTTCTAGGACCATCGCCCAAATCATCTATATCTTCTGCACCTTCTTTCTTTTCCTTCCATTAATATCGTTAAATCAGAAAGATCTTCCATGAGGATTTCTTCTTTTTGTTATAAATACTTCTAATAAACTCAATTCTATTAATTTCATCTACTTTCCGATCTACCCAATTTTATCTATTCTATTTGGACTTCTTTGCCTTATTTCCCTTAATATTTTGTCTGCTCATCTATTCTATCTATTCTTCTGTTATCTGTGAATCTGTTTATAATTATCACTTCTCTTCTTGATACGGTTTGATGGTATGTTTTCTGTTCTTTTCCCTCTCTTCTTCTTTAATTGCAGATTTGTTTTCTAAAATATGGTCTTGGTATTCAAATTTCTTCCATTCCACTTTTCCTTAAGCTCCCCTAGAATTAATTCCTCTCCTCCTACACGGCACCAAATTCTGAACTGCAGTGTAAACGAGCCTTAATTCGCAAATTTTCTCTTTAATTATTCTGAAGTTTATAGATGCAGCGGTGAAAGTTTTGAGTGCGGGCCCCTGCTATTGTAACATGCTGCAGACTGCTGTACCTCTGGGCCTCGGCCGAGCCAGAAACAATAAACAGTGAGGGATTTAAAGTGTAGTTGAAATTCAGTTCGCGACCACCTGTATATATACGATTTTCATCGGATATTGTTTTAACAAAGTTTATAGCGGCTGAGCTTCCTTGGCAAAGTAAATAATATCGGGGGAGGGTGCACCGGAAAAGAATTACTTTGCACGTCTTGGATAAACAGAGGCGGAGAAATTAAAAATAAATAATAGAGGAAACCCGAAAGCAAATGTCTTAAACGGTTACATAAAACATGAGCAAGTCCAGATCAATATGCAAATTGGCGGAGGCAAAACAAATAAATCAAAGAAACTCAATAATGGATTCAGTACAGTCGAAACAAATCAAAAAATAATTGTAAAAGTTCTCGGAGCCATTGCGAGATGTTATGGACGCCTGCGACTTTTATTGTTCCTCCACTTCTTGTAACACGTGGCTTTTACAATTTCCATTAATTAAACTGCAAGGGAACATTCCAATTCCGATATTACCTATAATAGAACCGGCGATGTTCTCCAGATTTCCCCTTAAAACGAAAAATAATCGCGCCACCTGCACAGGGGCGGCCCCGCCGACGAGGATCTCCGCAGATTTCAGTAGGAAGTAGGAAGCACAACGGAAAACGATAATTTCCGCCCTTGACACCAACGCAACNNTGTGGTGTTTTGTTTGCAGTCGCCGCTGCAGTACGTCCGGTCGCACGACCACGTGATCCTGGACTCGACCCACTCGCCGTCGGAGCTGTCCGAGATCTTCATGCCGAACGAGACGCCACTGGGCAGCGGCGTCAAGCGGAGGGCGTCGGACAGGTAACGACGCCGCTTTTACGACGGCCGAGCTGCAAGCTTGCATCTTGACCGGAAATTAGAGGGAAATTGACGGGAATCGCAGGTCGATCCGCCATATTCGATAGTCTGCATGCGACCGTTTTATTAAAATGAGTAATGGTTTCTTTCAGTTGGCGGGCCGCTTGCCGCACGTTGCGCCGCCGGTGCCATCTGGCGGGAACAGCGCTCTTTTTACCAGCGGCGGCCCCGCGCCGCCCCCCAGCCACCCTTTTTCAACGTCACTTACAGGGCCCTCTTGCCTTTTAATTACAACACTGACGTGAACTTTTGAAATTTTAGGACGAAAACGTTAATTTCTGCTTGTTTGTGTCATGTTAATCAATCGCTCGGTGGATTTCCACTCTTTCAGCGAGGGCCTCGATCCGGAACGGCGTCGCTCCTGCTAATAACGCTTTGCTACGTTCGGGGCTATTCAGATTCGACGGTACATAAAGCGGAGGTTCCTTCGCCATTCAAACCGGGCCAGTGCAACTCATTACTTTTTCGATGAAATAAATTCGCACGTCGCGGCCCCATTCAGCGAGGCTCGATTCGCGAAGACGTCATTACCGCAGGTGTACCGCCGGTGTTGGGAAACGGCATCGCGAGATCAAAGGCTCGGGGTCGTTGAAAACTTTAATCATGCACAAACTGCTGCTGCATCGCGAAATTAGAAACAACAATTACGGCGATGAGGTCAGTTATCGACCGATATGGTGATCAACTTACCTCCGCAGCGAGAGCTGCTGTTGCACCTTGAGTCGAAAAACAGTGGGAAACTGTGAGCGTGATCCTTACTGGTGGCACATATATTTGTCTTTTGAACTAGCTGACGGTTCCCCGATTGTTACGGTTTTAAACAAATACCAACGTGTTTTTGTCAAAACAAAATATTTTTTTAACAAGATGGGAAAATAAAACCATAATGAGGAAAAGAACCGTTACAAGTTCCAAAAAAAAGTTTGTCACTGGTTCTAAAAGTTAAAAAAGTGGGCGCTTTGATTGCACGATTGAGACCATATTTAAAATACTAATGATTTAAGTATAATTTAATATGGAAGAAAGTGTACGGCATTGGTTAATTTTTTTCCACTATTCAAATATATTCTTTTTACTCTGACTTCTTAAAACGCGGTCTTAAGAAAGGTTAATTGTGTAAGAAAAGGTGACGGTGTATATTTTTTCCTTTTAATTTCGTTAGAAATACACTTTTTTATTTTAAATAGCACTGTCAGTCCTTATGTATTTATGCGATTACAGAAAGTAACACCTTGAAAATACTAAAATTTTGGTGAGCCATTATTGCTACCGTCTTGTAGCTTTCACTTTATTCTATAGATTCTTGATCACTTCAGAATGATACAGAAAACTCGGGTTTAAAAAGAAATTTTTGAAGTTTGGCGCATCACCCGAAATTGCACTTTTTGACTGTCCACTTCTAAAAATGGAAAGAGGCATCACAATGAATCATTAATGGTTCCGTTTTGCAACTTCCATTTTATTCTGCAGATTTTTGATCATTTTAGAATGATCCAGGGTGCTCGGGTTTAAAAAGAAATTTTTGAAATTTGGCGCATCTACCAAAATTGCACTTTTCTTTTTTCCATTTTTAATAACAGAAACAGCCATCACAATGAATCATTATTGGTACCGTTTTGTAGCTCGACCTTTATTCAACAGATTTTTGATCATTTCACAATGATTCAGGATGCTTGGGTTTAAAAAAAAATTTCTGAAATTTGGCGCATCCACCAAAACTGCACTTTTCGATTTTCCGCTTCTAAAAATGAAAAGAGGCATCACAATGAATCATTAATGGTACCGTTTTGTAGCTTCCACTCTATTCAACATATTTTTGATCATTTCAAAATGATCCACGGTGCTCGAGTTTAAGAAGAAATTTTTGAGATTTGGTGCATCCACCAAAATTGCACTTTCGATTTTCCACTTCTAAAAATGGAAAGAGGCATCACAATGAGACATTACTGGTACCGTTTTGTAGCTCCTCTTTTATTCCATAGATTTTTGATCATTTCAAAATGATCCAGGGTGCTCGGGTTTAAAAAGAATTTTTTTTAATTTTGCGTATCCACCAAAACTGCACTTTTCTACTTTTCCGCTTCTAAAAATGGAAAGAGGCATCACATCACAGTGAATCATTTTTGGTACCGTTTTGTAGCTCCTACAAACTGCACTTTTCGATTTTCCACTTCTAAAAATGAAAAGAGGCATCACAATGAATCATTAATGGTACCGTTTTATAGCTTTCACTTTATTCAACAGATTTTTGGTCATTTCACAATGATTCAGGATGCTTGGGTTTAAAAAGAAATTTTTGAAATTTGGCGCATCCACCAAAATTGCACTTTTCGATTTTCCGTTTCTAAAAATGGAAAGAGGCATCACAATGAATCATTAATGGTTCCGTTTTGCAACTTCCACTTTATTCTGCAGATTTTTGATCATTTCAGAATGGTCCAAGGTGTTCGGGTTTAAAAAGAAATTTTTGAAATTTGGCGCATCTACCAAAATTGCACTTTTCTTTTTTCCATTTTTAATAACAGAAACAGCCATCACAATGAATCATTATTGGTACCGTTTTGTAGCTCCACCTTTATTCAACAGATTTTTGATCATTTCACAATGATTCAGGATGCTTGGGTTTAAAAAAAAATTTTTGAAATTTGGCGCATCCACCAAAACTGCACTTTTCGATTTTCCGCTTCTAAAAATGAAAAGAGGCATCACAATGAATCATTAATGGTACCGTTTTATAGCTTCCACTCTATTCAACAGATTTTTGATCATTTCAAAATGATCCACGGTGCTCGAGTTTAAAAAGAAATTTTTTAAATTTGGCGCATCCACCAAAATTGCACTTTCGATTTTCCACTTCTAAAAATGAAAAGAGGCATCATTGTAAATCATTAATGGTACCATTTTGTCACTTCCACTTTATTCCACAGATATTTGATCATTTCGGAATGATTCAGGATGCTCGGGTTTAAAAAGAAATTTTTGAAGTTTAGCGCATCCACCAAAATTGCACTTTTCGATTTTCCATTTTTAAACACAGAAACAACCGTCACAGTGAATCGTTATTGGTACCGCTTTATAGCTTTTGATTTATTCTATAGATTTTCAATCATTTCAAAGTGATCCAAAATGCTTGGCTTTAAAGAGAATTTTTTGAACTTCGACGCATCCACCAAAATTGTCCTTTTCCATTTTCCGTTTCTAAAAATGGAAAGAGGCATCACAGTGAATCATTAATAGCACCGTTTTGTAGCTTACACTTTATTCGACAGATTCCAGAGTGATTCAGGATGCTCGGGTTTAAAAAGAAATTTTTAAAATTTGGCGCATCCACCAAAATTGCACTCCTCGATTTTCCGTTTCTAATAACAGAAATAACCTTCACGGTGAATCGGTATTTGTACCACTTTGAAGCTTTCACTCTATTCTAATAATTCTTGATCATTTCAAAATGATTTAGGAGGCTCGAGTTTAAAAAGAAATTTTTGAGCTTCGGCGCATCCACCAAAATTGCAATTTTCCATTTTTAGTTTCCACTGTTTAGTAATGTTTCTTTACAACATTTAGCTATTTTCATAATACAAGATGTGTGTGATATATCTTAAATTTCATATAAAATATGAACGTTCTCTCGTCGGTTTGAAAATAACACATTCTGACATTTCATACGTATTCTACGGTTTCTGAACATATTTGTGCAAATGAATTTTTGTTATATGTGGATCACTTTTCAGTGTCACCCGATACAGCAGCTTTCGTACGTACTTTCTGTGGTTCTATACGATGATCATTTGGCCACATTATCCTTTTATTTCCTGAAAAATTTAAATGTTGGTCCACAGCGTGATCAAAGCAATCCGACGATAATTCCCCCATTAAAATTCAGGATTGGAAGTTAAAACCGCAAATAACAATAGTAATTATCGTCAACACAGAGAATACTTTACATGCAATTGGGAATACGGTCGTAAAACATGTGATTTCGTCCGAAAACACGGACGTGCAGCACACGCGTGCGATTTTTCGACCCAACCAAATAACCCCACTGAAAATGAAGTCGTCTGAAAAAACGTCATGTTTTCAGCATATACGAAAACGGCACCAACGGCCAACAGCACGATTCGCAAGACTGCCTCTCCATCAAGCGCCCCATGAACTCCCAGAACGCCTTCTTGTTCTCCCACCAGAGCCTCCTGCTGCCCAACATGTCGTCGGCGGTGCCCAACTCGCACTTGTTCGACTACAACCAGCACAACCACCTCCCGCAGCGCCTCGAAGACAACAACAACACCAACAGAGGCGACGAGGAGTGGCGCAACATCCACGTGATGCTCAACTGCATACTCTCGATGGTGGAGAAAACCAAACGAGCGCTCACCATCCTGCAGCAGAGGAACAGCCAAGACCTGACCAACGAGTGGCTGAGGAAGCAGGACGTCAGCGTCGACCTGAAGAAGGCGGCCAACGAGATCATGCTGCAGGCCGTGCGGCAGACCGAGGACAGGGTGGCCGAGGTGCGGCGGCGCGCCGAAGACGCCGTCAACGACGTGAAGCGGCAGGCGGTCATCGAGCTGCAAAAAGCGGTGGCGGCGGCGGAGACCAAGGCGAACGAGCTGGTGGCCGCCGAGAGGGCCAAGATGGAGAAGCTGCTCTCTGGTAAGACTGCGCTTTTTGCACGCCGAATCTGATCGTTTTCTTGGCAGAGGCGCGCAAACACGCCGAAGACAACTCGGAAACCGCCGACAACAGTCTCTCGCCACCTGCATCGCAGCCGCAACCCTCGCAGCAAAACGTAAATAGAGTTTGGACTTTAGTCGGAGTCCGGGATGGCCAAAAAGGTTAAAAAATTTGGTTCTGCGGACTTTTTTGGCGGCACATCTGCAGAAGCTGCCAGTTTGTTAAAGAAGACATCATCCAACCATGAACAAGTTTTCTTCGTTAGGAACTAACTTCTGTAAAAAAAAATTTATCAGTTTTTGTTAAACTTCTATGATATTTACCGTTCTTTGACGATCTTTTGGACATTTTGCAATGACGATGCCTAATGGCTAACTTTCAAGAGACTTTCCACACCTAATTACTCAAAGTTTTGGATACAAATAATCAACTATACTGGAAATTTTTTTGATAAAACTTTGAGTGGTCATTAAATTTCAGAAAATAAAGAAGGCGAATTCACAGAATTTAAGAAGGCAATTCGCATCGAAAAAAACCCTGCTGGCCGAATTCTTTTTGACAAACTGGCACCTTCTGTAGGAAGCTCCATCAAAAGTCCGTAAAAGCAAAATTTTTGAACGCCTTCGGCGATTCCGGATCCTGGCGCTGGCAGACCTCCAACGCAGTTCTTCTGGTTTCAGTCTTGCTGGAACTGCGGGAGGAAGGCGCACGAAACTTGTTCGGGGTGCAGTGTGGCTCGCTACTGCGGTCCCTTCTGCCAGCACAAGGACTGGGAAAACCACCACCAAATCTGTTCGAAAGACAAGGCGCGGCCGCTGCGGACGTCCACTCCCAGCACGACGGCGCCCGCCGCGCACATCACCCAAAACGAATCGGTCAAGTTCAAGAAGTGACACTTGAAGAGGGCGCGCAAATGTAGGAAATTTTAACCGTCGTTATCGTTAAGTTGTAATCTACGCATGCTGATCATCGTTATACATTTGTTCCTTATTAATACCGAAGAAGCACATGTAGTTTTCTCTATATGTCTTGTTGTATTATTAGGGGTGTTTGCCAGTATCTCGGTCCAGGATGCACACGACACGCAAGCAGGCGGCGGTTGAGGGGCGGGGTCGCTGGAAAGTGCTTCGCAGAACATCAGCAGTGGAAATTACGAAACAATCAATTTCACTTGCTTCTGAAAATTGTATCTCTGGAAGGACAGTAATGCCTCATTTGGAAGTGCGACAGATGTTAAAATGTCTTCGTATTCACGCTGTCATTTTTATTTTAGCAAATTCGTAAGCTTTGACTGAATGCGACAAAACAAATTGTCAAGTCAGTATTTCGGTATTGAACAATCACATTTACTTTTCAGTTAAAACCTTTTTATTATAGTTACTGGAAGACATTCAGTTAACTTTGATTTCGTTAAAATTGAGTCACACATTGATATTGTATTGTGCAACTGAATTCTTGTTAGTCTTTTAACTTTTTAATTGTTCTACTTTTGTTCTTCAATTAAATTGAGTTTTAAATTTCCTTTCTGTAAGAAAATTTGACGAATTCAAGGTGAAAAAGAAAGAAAGGTTCATAAGGCTTTAATTTTCACCTAAAAATGTATCGAATTATGATGGGAAAATTACAAGAAAATTACATCTTTTATAATACACCTGTATTTTAACAAAAATACNNTGTCATCTTCAAATGCAATTTTTCTGTTTTGACGAAAATTTGGATTTTGAATGTTATTAGCAAAACATTATTTTTGAAACTTTCACACTCACATCAATGAAAATTAACAACTATTTCCATTTTAAAAATTTTTAGTACTCAAAATTAATGTCAATTATTAAAAAAGTTGAAAAAATAAAGTTATGTATTATTACTTAGATGTATTGTGGGTTGCGTTTCAGATTTACCTCTTTTGATGTTATTTCTGCTAAATCTCTATTATAATTACAAAAAGAAATGTATTTTAACTTTAGTGTCTTATAATGCTGCAAAAGCACCGATTTCGGTGACCCCACCCCACGCCAAGCACTCAAAACTGCGTGGTTTGACCCTTCACTCCTGGATTAATCAAAACTGAACTTCAAAGATAAATAGATGCACCAAATGGATTTGTTTGTGCGTGAGTCAATTTATCTTTGTCATCTTGTTAATTGGTAATAATCTAGTCACTTTTACAACGTTGGGGGCTAGTTCACTAATTACTAAAAATTATAAAACTACATTTGATAAAAGAAAGCAATTTAATTAGTGAAGCGACCCCCAAAACTTCTATGTATGATAAAAACTAATAGGATAGTAGCTCATTATTGTACATTTCCATGTTATTTAGTGTTTATTATTTATTTTATTTATATTTTAAAACTGATGTACTTTCCCAATATACAAATTCACTTGTAGAAACAGTCATTATTTTAAAATATCTGCAAACAAGTCTTCAACTTTGTTAACAGTGTTTAGACTGCTTTTCCACTCCTCTTTATTGCGTTTGTACAAAACCAAATTAATTTTATTTGCGATTATTTTACCGTACTCCGAGTTGGACCAGGACGCGTCTTTGTAAGCCAACTCCTCCATGATCGATAGTTTGTTTTTGATGTTAGCAGCGTTCCAGATGGCTTCAAATGATCTTGAGCCGTATTTTGTAGAAGCCAAATCTTGATATGCTCCCTATAATCGAAAAAATTAATAAAATTGATAAAATCAAGTATTAATGCTACCTTCATCTTTCTAACAAGCTTCTCTCGACTCTTCTCCCCCACAAACACACTTTTTACATATGAATCAACAATGTGGCTCCCCATAGTATTAGAAAATAAACCTTTGAGCTCATTTTGTTCCATATTCAATATGCTGTTGACAATTTTTATCGGTTTATTAAATTCGAGGATCAATTGCAAGATTAAAGTGCCATGCAAGTTCAATTTGTCTTTCTCTAAGTTTGCATTTGATCCTTTCTCAGGTGAGTCGTGACTCATGAATTTGCTCAGACACAAAACAAAATGATTTTGACGTTCTTCTGGTTCAAAACAGTCCAAACTTTTCATCAGATTCTGCACGAAACTCCCTTGTTTCGCTGCGAATTTTTTACAGCCTTGTGCCAAAGCCCAGATTACACCAGTGTGTCCACATTTGACTATGTCTCCGAAACTGTTAACCAACTCATCAAAAATTGCTTCAAACTCGGATTTCTCTTTACAGTTGATGACTAGTTTTTGCACTGTGAAATTGGTGCTTCTAGTTGTGGCCAACTTAACAAGACAGCCTGCAAAGCATTTGAGGTAGAGTTGTGTGAATATTTTCGCTTTGGCCACTTCTAAAGTGGTTTCCAGGACCATCAATGTGGATTTTGACAAGAAAACGCTTTGTAGCATGTCACTGTTTGTTTGTTCTTCACTTTCTGGGGCAAAATTTTCAGATGTTAGTTTCTGTAAGATCTTCTTGAGTAGTTTCTTGTTTGTTTTCTTCAGCGCTTTTAATAACACTTGCAAGAAACCTGATGTGAGTTCAGTTTTTGATAGTTCACCAAACTGAGGCCAGTGCATAATTCTCTCACCATACTCTGTAATTATTGCTATATATTCCTCTGGCAGTTCAATATTTGTGGCATTTTCTGGTTTAGTAATGTGTGCTAGAGCTTCCAGACAAGTTCTAATTACATGACTGCCATAAGTATCCCAAATGTAATCCTCCAAATTATTGAGTAAAAACTTGCTAACTTTTATAACAAATTCTTTACATTTCACTTGAAAATCTTCAGAGTCGGTATTTAGTTTCAATGAATAGCCCCCAGCTTGTCTCACCAGGGTTTCAAGCACATGGGAAGCGAATCTATCACTGCACAATGGCCTTAACTCACCACCGAAAACGCACATGAATCTTTCCACAACCCCATTATTCGCAAACGGTAAAAGCAACTCAACCACACGACACCCAACTTGGTTACAACAACAATTAATTTCCTGATCGTTGGTTTGTTCGAATACATTGTTGACAAAAATTGCTGAAACAGATTGAGGTTATGTCACAAACACGTGCTATTGTTTATCCATTAAATACAAAAAACGGTTTCGGGGCTTACATTTATCTTCGTCTGTATCGAATCCTTCCCTGTAGGCCTCCATAATTCGGACAAAATATTGGTAAGTGTCGGGATCCAGTTGACTGCCCCGTCCATAACATCCTTTTTTGGCGTACTTTCGGGCGTTTTTCAAGAAAGATTTTTTTCGTTTACGTTTGTATCGGTCATTTTTAGGTGCGATTTCTTGAAACATACTGTTTTTGTTAATAATATACTTTCAAAACGGTTCAAAATTAAATGAGGTTATGTACTTTCACGTTGACATTTAACATCACAGTAATGTCACCAAGAATTAGAGGAATTACTGTTATTGTATTGGTAGCATTGACTAAACTCACCTTTAAAGCCGCGTCCTCATGGTTTCTGTCAGATAACTTAAGCATGAGCCCCATTAAACATTTTTTTTTACAGAATAATAATAAAAAGTTTCCATTGTTTTAACTTTAAATAATTACTCATAGTAATACTGTTAAAATCCTTATCCAGTGTAATAGTATTATTATTAATTTAAATTTAATTTATAATTTAGTTAGAGCAATCTTTACTGTTGTAACATTCTTGTATGTACTTTTAGTGTCTTTTACCCAGTTTTGTTAATTTTAAATTTATGTTAAATTTTGTGTCAATATTTTGTAAGTTTTACTATTTCATTAAAGTTGGTTTATTACAATATAAAATATTTAAAAATAATTGCATTTCAAAATAATTTCATTGTCTGTTGTTAATCATATTTTTGTTAGATTTTTCTTTATAACTGTGTCTGAATGGCAACTGAAATCTATATTTGGAACTATGTAATGAAACTTACTTTTATTTGCCTGCATTCGTTACTTTTCATGACAAATTCATAAATCTTATTTCAATATAATAAAATCAATTTATCGCCTAAAACCGGGTACAAGTCTGTATAATTTATATAAGCAGCAAAATTTGACTCACATAGCTAGAATTACTTATTAACTGAGACGAGATAGGTTTAAACTTTAAATTTGGTGCAGTAATGTGAAGATTGTTTAAATAACAGTTTAAT
>QDEB01036162.1:0-10203 GCA_004193795.1 Asbolus verrucosus | reverse complement strand
CCCTTGCATTTTAACAACCATTTGCAACCAAATGGTCACGACTCTGCTTTACGTGTTAGAAACTTGCCTATATAATTCGAATTGTCATTTCACATGAAAATGCGTGCAAAATAATGCGAGTGCGCTAATATTAGATGCAGATTCTACACCCAGATTAAATAAATTAAATCAATTTCAAAGATCCACACAAATCAAAGATCCACCGAGTTTAAAGATCCACAGGCTCCGACTTCCAGGCTTTTTTAACAGCTTTTGGTACGTGTTGTGGATATAATCAATATAAAATAAAAATTGTTATGATATCATAAAAGTTAATTTTTCAGCAACGTATATTTAGATCAAAATCTCAAGAATTTTAAAATCCGTGGAGGTGTTTTTGATGTTAGGAACATTAAGACCTATTCTAGATTAGTTATTGATGACAAATCCTTCTTGAATGTGTTAAGTATTCCGGCCATTAACTTAATTAATAATATTAAAAGGTTTTAGCGAATAAGGCGAAGCGCTAATAAGTTTGAATGTTGCGTATTTCAATTAAACAATAATCGAGAAAATAAAATAACTTCGATGATTAAAATGGAGTCTATCAAATACCAATTTTTTAAGGAAATTTTAAAACGTCATATCGAGGTTAAAAAGGGAACAAATGTTTTTATAAGAAGAAAAGCTTTTCTTACAATTTCCACGTCGGCGTCGAATTGCTGCCCATTTGCATGAACTTAAGTTAATACCTGTAATAATTTAGAGACAAGTATTTTATGTTTTAAAATGGCTTTGTATAATGATAATAATGATATAACGTTAATGTTACCTTTACGCGTATAAGAAAATTTTAATAATTCTAAATACGGAGGTGCAAAGTTTTTGAGTTATGGATTTGTCTTTGGTGATATAATAAACATCTGTTGTAATATTAGCACAATCCAAGTTGCGATATTTGACAGGAAGAGGGAGAAGTTTGTTTGTGTTCTTTGTATTTAGTTATCTACGTGAAAATTAATATTTCTTCTGCTAATACCCATTGTGAATAAATGCCTCTATATTTCTTAAAAAAAGACGTAGAAAATAAAAGCGGAAACTAAAGTAAGACACTGGCGGGCTGGCGGGCAGAGCCGATAAATCAAAGCACTGAAAAAAAGAGAATGTGTAAGGTATATATTTCTCCATACTCAATAATTTTCTGCCCCTTTTTGTTGCTGTTTGTGTTTTGTAAAATTTTTTGTTGGCCGGGGATAAGCTTCGTTTGGCGAAGAATTTTGTAATTAATGGGGAAATCTTAACAGTTCTATCGGATGTGTACAGTTTTTGACCCTTCGTTTTGTCTTTTCCCAATAAAGCTCGATATGTCTGCAACAGAAATTCGATTGCTTTTCAGGCTTTGTCTCGTGGTCAAGTATTCAAGTATTCCATATGGCAAAGCGATCCCAACGGAACGAAATTGTTCATCCCTGAGCTGCCTTGCGCTGAAAAAATTCCCATTATCCGCAACGTGTTCCCTCGCCAAATTTAATTGTTGTCTTGTAATGAAAAAACGTTGCAGTTTAGGCCTTATTCAATGATACTTTAAGCAGGCGGAAGGTAAGGGATCTCTGAATAATATATGACTCACATCATGCATGGGTAGCACATACGAGAAAAAGGGATATAAATTCTCAGATTGTCAAGAAAAATTTTCAACTCAGCAGTAAAATGTTTCCTTTTATATTTGAATATAAAATAAATCTTCGTTATAGTAGATTTGCCGTTTGTTTTATTAAGTGACAAAGAATCTTTCTTTAAGGAAAACATACACTAATTCTCTTTTCCCATTTTAGAGCAAACCTGACACGCCACAAATTAATGAATATAATAATTACGCTAATGAGTTGTTTACCTGACAGATTTTCTTCTCGAATAGAGAAGATTTCCCTTCCGCATTGATGGTAAGTTCATTTGATATAAATTTAGCCAATCAGGTCTACGAATACTCGTAATGAGGGCAAACACTGAACTGGGTCGGCTTTAAATTTTATACTCCAATAATTAAAGTGAATATTACGAAGCTGTATACAGTTTCGGAAGATGGGATTGCCATATCATGAAATGTCTCAATCTTTTTTGGAGAATATCACTTTAAAATAAGAAAACCTAAGAAATATCGGCAGTAACGTTTCCGGAGCGTTCGATACAGGTTAGCTTTAATGGTGTCAACAAGAAATGTGTTTCACGCACCGGTAATAGCTGGATTAGGATTTGAAGATGGGCGAAATGAAATTGGTTGTTCAGGCTGGAATTAGACTCCGATTTGGGATCGGTTCAAATCATTTTGTTCGTAATTTAATAAACGGAACCAATAATTAAAGGGAAAAAACGAATTATAAAATAGCAAAACAATGTTAAAATTAATGAAAAAATAACAATTTTAATTGCAAATGCTTACTGGTAACCTCTCAGGGATAGAAGCATCTGAAGAACGATAGAAAGAATAAAAATTAATTTACATGCAAATGCAAAAGTTTCATTTTCTCGTTAAATAGACACGTAATAACTGTAAATTATATTGTTTTACAACGACGTTGATCACAGATAACCAAGTTTAACTATTAGGATTATATCTGTTTATAAACTTAATAATATACTATCACGTTATCAGCGTTCAAAGAGGAATTCTCTGCCACATAGGTGTACTGAGTTGGGTGTTCTTCCGCAAGTACACAGACTGTATTTTATACGCTATGACACTTACACATATTTCTTTTCAGAGTGCATCCATACAAAGTAAAAATGTATTTCACTTCTTCCGTATTTTTCTAAAGATATCTCTAAATCTAGTTTCAGTTACAATTGCAGTTGGTTGATAATGTTTTGAAACAATTATTTTAAAACTATGATTGTACATATAGGTATATAAATTCCATTGCATACGTAGGGATTCCATTTGCATGTAAAAGTCGATTTCTTAAATTTTTTTATCATTATGTAGTGTATGCATAATTCGATTCAAATAATTAGAATTCCTGTTAATTAATTTGCATTCTGTATCACTTTATTCTTAAACCTTTTGAATAACAATAGTTCTGCCAATGGTTATATGTCAAGTAACTATAAAATTTACGACATGCTGCTGGATCAGGATTGTTTGCGTGATACAAATCACGTTCGTGGCTTCGCCACTCGAAAGCAGAATGTCTGCGTCATCAGAAATTAAGTTTCTATGCACTATCGAAAGTGAACAAGGAATAATTTACTAAATGTAATTTTAAGTTTCAATTTTCAACCATTTATGATAATTTTTTTATTTCCGATGTTGGCAGAATTTTGTTATCATTTTCTAGATAAATTTTGACAAAGGCATGCATGCTACATACACCATTAACAGTATTAGTTTCGTTAGTACATACGATATATTATTTTACAATTAAAATTGTATGTTTTGATACATTTTAAATTTTGATGATAATTAAAAACTGTACTAGAGTTTACCAGTTGAATCTAATTTTGAAAGTAATTTCTTGAAGAAATATATAAAAAGAGGTAAACTGTAAGCAAAATATCAAGGTAAATAAAACTATTTTGATTATTTAATTGCTGAAAGAGGTAGGCAACCAGTTATACACAAATTTCGTACTTGATTAATAAGGTATCGATAAATTAATAAAAGTCTCTTTATCGAAGTGTCTTGAATTAACACGGATGATTTAAAACCTATTTTAATTATAAATGTGATTTTTCTTCACTAAAACTAGTTTTAAGTCTCGAATACATTTTATTAATTTAAACACTGCTTGTCGCAATATGTATATTTTTAATTGTATGTTATATATGAATTTTATCGGAATATCTCCTAAAAAATAAATTGTTTTTTTAACATCGTTTCTAAAATAGCAATTTGCTTCTATTTTTACATTACAAGGAGGCACAATTGTAAATAAAATCAGTTTAGTGTGGATTCAAATTTGTAAAAAGCGATTCAAAAGTTTTGTGTTTTGCACTGAATAAAGTTTTAAAAGGGGCATTTAATAAAGGAAACTTTAGCTAGTATGTACCCATATGGCTTTCAGCTGTTGAATCAACCTACTCAAACGGACCAACCAAATTTAATTGTGGAAACCCCGAACGAAGATAAATGATCATCTAGTTAGCGTAAAAGAATTAGAAAAAAACAGCAATGCTGCAATAACCAGATTTGTAAATAATTCAGAAATCAGCTTGAGAAATTTTGTTGGAGTAGAAATTTTTATATCATCAATTTCATATTAGCTTTCAGCAAGACTCCTACTTCGGATGTAAGTTAACAATGAGAAACTTCCCGAAGTCGTTACCGCCTGAACCAATAAACAAGAGTTTATTGACGTCCATAAGAAATAATAAGTTTAGTTTTTATATCTCACTATTCTCCACCAACTTGCAATTTTTTATAATTCAAACGTCTTTCCACATCTAGATCTTGAAGTAAATGAGATTCGCATGCCTCGACTGTTATAAAATTCCATTTAAAAACCTCGCTTCTACCTAACAAAAATTGAGTTAGTTTTTGTATACACGTTGTTAATTTAAAGAAAGCTTCGGAATTAACAGGAAAAAAGTTGGCCATCAACGACTCACCGTTCTGTAAGTGTGGTATGTAAATTATAAAATAAAAGCCTTGTTGTGTCCTGTCCATTTAATATAATTGTCTGAAAGTTATGTATCACATATGCAAATTTAATAATGATTTAAACTGAAATGATAAGAATATATTATGCTTATGTTTGCATTCCCGTGGGGTGTAATTCTGAATTAATTGTTATTTTACAATCTGTCACTGTCGGTTTGGACATTCGGAAGGTTATTAAAGAAGTTGATTCATAATTACATGGATACATTTATAATTTCATATTAAAATAACAATTTATCTTCGGAATATTCACGGCTTAAATCACTGTAAGAATTGTTATTAAATTTGGGGACGTTGATAGATAATTTTAATTAAAGTTATTGAAATTAAGTCCGGACTTCATTAGCTCGTTAATAAATCATTAGATTGGTGGAGGGTTGAAACAAATGAGGGATATGGATTTGTTCTATCGATACGTTAACTCATTTCTAATTAGAATAGTTTGAGTTTAAGCCAGATTACGCTCCAAAGTTATATCAATTTCTATTTTTTTTTTATAATGACGTAGAATTTAATTCAGGTTATCTTGGAGTTTTCACCACAATTAATGTGAAGTAAACAATACAACTATTCCATGTTATTTCAAATTTATTGTCATAATGTAATTCTAGAATTAAACTAATTACAGTATCATTAAAGTTAGACGTACAGGACAACAGTAGTGTCGGCTTTGTGGTCCTAAATATCATGGGACATATTTATTAGTGAGTAAAACCGGAATTTCTCTCAGGCACTTTGTATATAAACAAGCAATGTTGTACGCTTTTGAAATGGTGTTATTCGTTTAATACATAATAGAGTTAGAAATTTTAACTCTGGAATCTATAATAAACAAATTATTTCTGTAAAACTAACAGTCTCTTAATTTCATTGAAAAAATTAATGTGCAATATGCAAGTTTATTCATCTCACTCCGGTTAATTGCTGGAATGCTAATTACAAATTACATTAAACTAAATACTCAGAAATGAACAGGTATAATTATATTAATAATTAACAGAATTTACTATTGACATTTATGGGTCGTGAAATATATAAACAAATAAAGAAAATGTCAAAAAATTTAAATTATATTATTATGACAGACTAAATTGTTTTTTAGTGGAAGAGCATTAGTGAGACATGCTTGTACTTTTTAGAATCAATTACTTGTAACAAAGTATCACTAGCGTGAGATACACACTTTATTCTGTTTTACAAAAAAAATCATTTTATTTTAGCAATTTTTCTTTAGATCTGCCGAAATTGAAATAAATCTTTTTGATAAAAATTATATTTTTTTTACATTTCGCCAACATAAAACATTTTATTTTAAGAGACAATAAAATGGCCAGACGCTCGGTACTTTGCTTTGGTGGAACAAAATGTTTATTTTTTTACAACTTCATTTTAAATGAAATTATTTTTAAACAGCCGGTGTAGGTGCGTATGTTAATGTATTTTTTATTAATGATGTAGTTTCAGTGTATTGTACTGTCTTAATCATAATAGAAAAACAAACGCCTCATGTATTTCTTCGTAGTTTACATTCTGCATATACCAAGTGAATAATAATTATTAGATTATTTAATATTCCTGACATAGCTTAAAAGTAGTTAAGTATTGTAGTTAATCTGTATTTAAAGACATCTGCTAGTAAACTAATTAATTAAGATAAATGAAAACTAATGAGGAGGTACACAAAATCACGTAAAACAATTACTGAACACCAACTACACTAGAATGGTGAAACTTTCCTCAAGAAACTTTTACTTTTAATTATAAATACAGTTTTTATACTAATTACTGTTTTCACTGAAAATAGACCACTTTTACAAAAATTAATTTCTATCTGCTACAAATTAATCCGTTCATAACAATTTACCTAATGTGTAATTAATGAAATGTTTTGGTTTTACTAATAATTGAAATGAAGCAAGGAATTAACTACCGAATATAATTTTACTTATTGTTAGTCTTTATTAAAATCACATATCTAACATCAAATCGATTAGAAGGTGGTATTACTTCAGAATCTAATGTTACTGTTTTAACAGATATGTATAAAATATCGAAAACACAGTTGAGGAAAAATTTCCCGTTTTAAATAAACAGTGAAATAATATTGTCAAAAACCCAACCCATACGTTGTCAAAATTTACACAAATTTTTTACATTTTTTACATCTTTATGTTCATAATTTACGATTTTTTCCCTCAAATTCCACGTAAATCACAAATTTCATTTTGCTCTTACAACAGTTTAAAAAAAAATTTATTTTTAAAATTTTATACAAATTCAGTCCTTACAATAATGATTTATATATATAAATAAAAAGTTGTATATTCGATACAAAATATAAGTTAGAGTTTGAAAAAACCAGCATCGATTTTTGCACTTCACAAAAGCTCATTACAAATTCTTAATTGAGTCATTTAGAAAACTGGAAGCGAAGCAAATGCCATTGTTGTAAAAACTTATTAGGAAAACTGAATTTTTAATAAATTTGCTGATGAGATTATCAAGACAAAAATGATATCAAACAGATGTAAAACACTGAAAAGTTTTGTTTACAAGGTTAATAGGAACTTAAAATGATTATCTCGATAAGTGAGCTTTTAAAATTGCATTGATTTTGTCTGCAAAAAGCTTATTATGTAAAATGTAACATAATGTAAAATTTGCGGATGGAACAACAAAGTTCTTGTTCTGAGGTATATAAAATACAATTATTGTAAAAGTCGTGATCAATTACTACATTTTAAAGAAAGGAAAAATCTGAATAATGGACATAAAACTGGAAAGGGTGAAATTATAAAATCTAGTCATCGTACCTATATCAAACGAAGCACGAATAAAATTGTTTAGCAAGTTTTTCCAGGCAGAAGGGACATGATTAGAAAGAAATTACTGACGGTGTTTTTGTTTCGATTTGATCAGTTCTTTTTCACTTTTAGATTGGACCACGTAGCGTCTGATCCTTGTTGCGCACAAAGAAATGATTCTGGTTTATAAAAAAGTTTTGAGAATTGCAAACATCACTATAGCATTATATTCTCTCATCTCCTCTGTTTGTGTTGTTTACTTTTTAAGTTGTCTTTATGAGCAAAAGAACACATTTACCATCATTTAAAAATAAACATGAATATTTATGACGGTAATATTTTTCATTACGAAATCATAGTTCTGTTAATCAAGTGTTAAGATCCAATCTGTAAAGGGATCATAATTCTCCTAGTTTCGATAAAATTAAGCTGTATCATATCAGAATTTATTGTGGAGGAGCTGATGAATGCTTTTTGTTTTAATGAAGACTATCAACTTAACGCAGCTCAGTTAGAGCTCGGTTGAGAATTATAAAGACGAAATTAGTATTCATTATCGCCTCTACTGCGGTTTTCTACTTGCTTGGGAACTGCATTAAACAACTACTAACGATTATTTCACACAATAATTCAAGGTCACGATGACAGGAAACGGTCCGATTACGACCGCCGAAATTGGATTGACCCCATTGATCAGTCTCAGCAAAAAGAGACGGTCTTCGAAAGGGCCACGGAGTGATTTAAATAAAGTCACATCGATCCCGTCCGAGCCAGTTTTAATCTTGTTAATAAATTGACGATTTGTCCGTATTTAAAATTCCATCAGAGGTGGAACGAGTTCCTGATGCATGGCCGGCAAAAATGATTATGAGAGAATGCGATTGGCAGATGCGCTTACCGAAATGGTAATTTATAGAAGATTGGAAGCATATCGGAAGCTCATCAAAACCCGCGGAATTAGGACGCGGCCTGGAACATCCGTCTCCTGGAGTGATTTATTGGCAACCGTGATTGGACAGGAAGAACCGCACTCGTCAGCTAGCTCCCCACTATTTCTGACAAATTCATTCCTTGTTCATCCACTTTAATATTGTTAATTGTCAATATTCAGACACAGATTCGGATCCGGCGAGAACGTCAGAAGTACCAGGGATATTTAACAATAAATTGGAGGATTCCAGGAGATTATCAGTTTTCCGTTTTAATCCACCTGTATCGATGCTTTCTAGTGGCTGCGACAGCTGATGCTTATCTTGTCCTCGTCCGATCACCACCCCCACAGAAGCTCGCTGTAATGGATCCGAAAAGGCAGCAACCAAATGGAGATTTAGAGATATAATTATTTTATTTCACTTTTCAAATGTAATCGAAGCGAATTCGTTCATGCAGACTCTCATCGGCATCGGCCACAAAATTTTTGCATTAAGAATATTAATATTTTCTGTACTCACAGCTTTAACATTTCAAGACGAAAATTGAACTTGGTTACACTTGTTTGACTGTACTACAGCTCTATTAACATGAACTCATCATAAAAACCTTTGAAATGTCTGGTAAATTCCAAGAATTTGGATAAAAACCTGAATTAAAGAAGTTAAAACAAATTTTCTTAAAGAACTGAAACAGAGTAATATACGAACCTTATGGCACTGCAAATTATATAATATTGAATCTACACGCTATGAAGATTATTTAATTATATACTATAATATTTTGAAAAAGATAAAAATGACGATGTCTCTTCTTCAAATGTAGATTTGAAGGGTAGACATCGTTTTTTTACCTTTTTCAAAATATCTAATAACTCTTCATTCCAATGGACCAATTCCTCAAAAAACTATACTATAATAATTTAGAAGGGTTAATAATGCAAGAAAATTTAAATATTAATCAAAACTATTTTTTTATATTTAAATCGTTACACAATTACATTCAACGTAAGTTTTGCTGTCAATGGAATCTGCAAAATACAGTCTACACCCGTCTGTTTGAACGTCTTTAAAACGCGACATTTAATAATAATTCACTTTTTTATAATTTATAATTTATTTATAATTTTATTGTTATCAATAATGACTTAACTGAACATCCAATTATAAGGTCATAATTTAGTCTTCTCGTGGGTCCAAATCGAATTATGACCTTATAATTGGATCTGCAGTGGGTCATTAGCAATTTAAATTAATAAAAAAAACAAAAAATTGTAAGAAGTGGTCAAGTACGTACACGTACACACAGTTTTTCCGAAATTAACATTTATTTTCTAAATTTTCAAAAGAATTAAATTTTAGGATTATTTGAGGACAGAAAAAATCCATTTATTTTTAAACTAACCGTAAAAAGAGACAAAGTTATTGTCCAACGAAAAATGAGAGGGATCGTACAAGAGTCGACGTAGAATTTTTTTTTATATACAATTCTCAATGATACTGGTATTGCCCCTCCCTCTTGTTTTATGGTAAGTAATTGCTGTTTGGTTATTATAGGTGATATAAAGTTATGTACATAGTTCGAGTTGCTAATAATTTATTTTTTGTTTTCAACTTATGATTAGTTAATGAAATCTTAATTGATTTTTTTTTTGTTGAGCTTGCTTTGAAATTTCATTGTTTTCTGCGCGTTCATAACTTTCTGAATTATTTGAATAAAACACTGCCTTTAATTGTATGTGTTGCCCTCAATCTTAAGAGATTTATATCTCAAGTATGAATTCTGGCAATCTCACTGTTACATTATACTTTTCCTTTTTAAATATTTGCCACC
>QDEB01036153.1:10739-23621 GCA_004193795.1 Asbolus verrucosus | reverse complement strand
ATATTTCAAGAGAAAAATGAGTTTTATGCGAATATTATTAATTGCTTCCATCGCCACCACTTCAGACGTTTCATCAACACTTTGGACGTCGATCATTGCCCATCTTCAGCATTCGGTCGAACATTTTTCTCATTCCGCCAAGGTCGCCGCATTTCGATTTGAAACTCCTCGCCAGTTTCGCCATGTTCGGATGAGCAGGATGAACTGCAAACGTCGCTGCAGCAGGTAAAAAGCGACTGTCGATAAGAAGAATGTCGAGGCGATAACATGAGCGTTGACCTTAGTGGAGTATTTGTTTGGTTAAAGTTGAATCCGCCTCTGCATGCGGTGGTGTGTGAAAAACATTTCGTTTGCCAGTGACCGGGAACCAGACTTTCGGGACGGATGACGCTTTTTTATAGACTACGACGACGACGACGACAACGACAACTTCTACCGGTAGGCAGAACCCAAAGTGATAACACGAATTACCCGAATTTTAACTCCTTTTACGTAAATGTCGGTTCATGTAACTTTGCTTTTGTCACTCTGCTATTTCGCCACCGTAAAGGGCAGAAAATCGGTGATAAGATGCACGACTTCGCCATTTTGTTCTGTACAAGGAACACGAAAGTAAACAGAGGCGGCCTCGGAGCGGTTTCGGAAAATGTCCGGTAAATCGTCGGAAAAGCAAGTTCGACCGTTCCAAATATAATCAAGGATGAAATTACGTGAAATGAGTAAATTTGAACGTGAATGACGGCCGTACGGGATAGCCAAAATTTCTCAACCTGAGGTGTTTAGGCTGTCGAAGAATTTGTGACTAATCGGTTTTTGGCAGCCCTCAAGGTGTTTATTGGTTTATATATAAATGTGACGTCATGGTTGCGATTTTTTTTTTGAGATAACTTGTGTCATATTTACCGACGAAAAACAATCCGACTAGGTGTTTCTAAATTGGGCAGAATCAAGGAGAGGTTATTCAGAATTTTTAAATTAAAACAAACAAATGAATTTTTTTCATTTTTCAAGACAATATTTTGTAGTTTGCCACGATCACAAAATGTTCGAAATCAGGCCTAAAAATGGTCAAAATTCACCATTTTAATTTCAATAGATTTGTGAAGTACTCGTAAAGAAATCAGTTATTTCATTTTGAGGTTGAGGCTTTCACCTGAAGACAACAAAAGTAAATACAATTCGAAAAAATTGTAAAGTCTGGCTCACATGTGACGTAAATAGGAACAGAATCGTAACCGCACGTTTTTTAGTCCAAAATGTTAATGTTTTACTGATATAAATTGCCTAAGAGATATATTCAAGATAACGTAACTGTAATTTTGCTTTTAATGAAAACAATTGTCAATAATTCATCCTTACGTTTGGTCTGCGTTCGATTGTATTTCCACCTTTATATTGTAATTTCGTTCATATCTCTTACGTTTCGTAATGTCTGTATTTGGTCGACGTACCCGCAGACGCAATTCTTTAAAACTCCTGTGATTGGCCAGTCGCAGTGGTTACGTTACTTATCGTAACGTACGATTTACTCCTAGAAAGCCATCATAATCTATTCGTATTTTGGTATGTCGATCCATTAATTTGTTGACCTATTGGATTTTGATTAATGGTTAATTTCGACGTTTCAGTAGCTTTGTGATTGATTGTCGTCATCTAGCGCGTTGCGAAACGTTGTGATGAATTATGAAGATGGAAACACATCACACATATGAACGTAAAGTAGTTAGGCACATACGCAGCATGACAGAGTCAAATTTGAATATATCGCTTCGAAAAATAATTTAGAACTACAGCTTGAAGACGAAAATTTTTACAACTAAAAATAAAAAAGGTGAAAGTGTAAAAGTAACTTAATTCAGTACAGGTAACTGTGGTTTTAAAGTGGAAAATGTTCCAGATCTGAATTTGCATTTTAATAAAAATGTCAAAAAAACCATTGGTTTTGATGTGTAGACCTCGATAACTTGGTAAAATTTTTGGAACTTCATATTTACAAAGATTGGACTTTTCGCAGTAGCTTTGGTTTTCGTGACAGCGAAATGTCAAAATGTACATACAATACCCGTCAAAATTGTGTCGAATCCGGGGTTTATCCACAAAATGGAGAAAAAGTCACAACTGAGGTTTGTAAGAGGCTAATTGATAACTTCAAGGTTTGGCTTAGATAAGCACGCGCAAAGAGAACAGTAACTTAATATTGTGGACAAATTTGGAGAATTTCGTTTCAATGATAAGAAATTTGAGTTCTCAATGTTTCTAATTTTTCATCTTGCGACCTTATTACTTACAAAACCTTCATACTTTTTTGAAATAGAAAAATTGGCACGGTTCTAACGGTCTGTACACTATTTTTAAAACTACGTTTGTTCAAAATTGCGCTTTTAATTAACAAGAATTTTCCTTTAATTGTGCCCAGTTCAAGCATCGCGTTGTTTAGAGGTTGCCAAAAGTAAAAGTTGCTCCGTTTTTTGCAGGAAACTTGCACAATTGGTTTTTTAAAAATAATGTTGTTTTCTGAGAAAAGTCAAGTCCAAAACTGTTTACACAACACTTCAAAGTTCCTTTTTAAAGTAAAAGTGGAGCCAAGGTTAGTGGATTTTAGAATATCACCGGAATAAACCCAGACGGTTGTGACATTTGGCGGGAAATCACATGAGAACGCCAAACCCAACCCACTTTTCCGCAAAATCGATTTTTCGCCCCAAAAAAACTCATCTCGTTCACGACGTTGCGCAATCACGGAGGTCACATGTCGCTGGCTTCCACTTTAACCTTCGTGAAACCGACACAGCATTGCGTAACGTAATCGTAAATTATAATACCTGTGGGACATAAAAATCAAACATACAGGGTGCGGTGGGTGGTGACATTTAAAAAATTTTTCGAAGTTCCAGTTTTCGCAGCCAACCTCTTCAGGCGGTTGCTTAATCCGCCGCATGCGGTATTGGAATAAACCGACGAGCGGTGTCGAATGCTCATCGAAAACTTTCTGATTGGATTATCTCGAGCACAATGGAGCGGATTTTTTCGTCGTGCGGCCACCGTCTGCGACTGTCCCTGATGTGAAGAGTGTGGGCGTCGAAAAATTTTGTTGACATGTAGTTTTAAGCGCAGCCGAATTGTAGCAATTTTTTTCCTGTCGGATGCAATGAAGTCACAAGGTGGCGCCTCAAAAAATAGAGTATACTCCGTTCCCGTTGCAGTTGTCGCGAACGCCACGGTGAGGGCGGGCCGTTTCCATCCCGACCAGTGTGAAGATCCAAGAGACGGTGTCAGGTCAAAGTTTCAAATTTCGATGTTGAAATACAGAGCGATCATTGATGGTTAAAAACCAGAAGGCATTAGATTCGATGTTTCGCTTCCAGAAGACTGTTGTGTGTGCATTTCAGTTTTTTCAGTTTTTGTAATAACAATGTAGTTTAACAGATGTAAAAAAATGTTATTTTATTATTTTAGTAGAGTACTCAATTTTCGTGCGTGATGTGGGTATTGGCTGGGGGCATCTATGAGTGTTGCAATTGTTTACGACACAATGTACGAGAGAGTTACCGACTTTGAAAAGATTTATTGACAGCTGTCAAAAAGAAAAATATGATGGCAAGCCACTGTCTAGACGTCAACTATAATTATGATATTAAAAAAGCGGCAAAAGCCAGTTCTTCAGATGAGGTATGTGGCTCGTTCAATCGTTAATGATCACACTGTATATTGTGACTCAATGGAGGACTTGATTGATGGCGTAAACATTTTTTCCATTTGTTAATTTTTTAAAAAATATATTGCTTGTTTCGTTTAGACATATGTAAGCTATGTAACAATAACCTTTAAATTTAATTTGAGGTTATAATTGTTATTTTGACAACTTAATTCCGTGATGAAAATTTGAAAATTGAAATTAAAATATAAATAATGGAACAATTGTGGTAAATAATGAAATTATATTGCGTTTGGCACTTTGGACTTGGTAGGGTGCTGCAGGGGGATAGTTCGAGTTTAAGAACGCTCACCCTGTATATTTTTGGGAAAAATCTGTAATTTTTGACCGAACGGTTTGTTGTTTAGGATTTCGCTCGTCCGCCACGGCTGGACATGCTGCTGGACATGCCGGCGGCCCTCAGGGAGACCCAGCTGAAGCACAGCTGGAACCAGGACGACCGCTCTCTGAACATCTTCGTCAAGGAGGACGACAAACTGACCTTCCACCGCCACCCCGTGGCGCAGAGCACGGACTGCATAAGGGGCAAGGTGGGCTTCACCAAGGGGATGCACTGCTGGGAGGTGTGCTGGTCGACGAGGCAGCGGGGGACGCACGCGGTGGTCGGCGTGGCGACGGCGGAGGCGCCCCTGCACTCGGTCGGCTACCAGAGCCTGGTCGGCAGCACGGACACGTCGTGGGGATGGGATCTAGGTAAGGATGTTGACGGGTGCGGGCCTAAATCGAACCGGATGGCGTTTTTCAGGTCGCAACAAGCTGTACCACGATTCGAAAAACAACCCAGGACTGACGTATCCGACTTTACTCAAGCCGGACGAGACTTTCATAGTGCCCGATAAGTTTTTAGTGGTGTTAGATATGGATGAGGGGACGCTTAGTTTTGTAGTGGACGGCCAGTACTTGGGAGTCGCGTTCAGGGGACTTAAAGGCAGGAAACTCTATCCTATAGTTAGTGCCGTTTGGGGACATTGTGAAATCACCATGAGGTATATTGGCGGACTGGACCGTAAGTATCTTTTTCACTCGTTCGATTTTTCCCGCTTTGACCCTGGTTCTGACATCTGCCAGCTCACGCGGAGGAGCCATCAGAACATCGCTGAAATATTGAAAAAACCCAGTAGTGTGTTATTTGAAAAGAATAGATTGCTGTCACTTACGGAAAATTGAAAGTGGAATTCAGGCTGTATGAGCTTGCCTTGCGCTTTGGTCGACAATTCGCAGTTTATTGTTGCATAAAAATACAACTTTCTGTCTTCTATTGTTTATCAGATGAGGGGACACCTAACCTGAATCACCCGGTATATACCCATTTTAAATCTAACTCAAAAAAGCGAAGTTAAAGTTGATGTAAATTCGATAGAATCGCCATTCAGAGACTCTAAATTCGTTTTTTTTTTTCAAAATTTTCAGTTCTAAAATTAATTAAAGAGGGGGGTTTAATCAAAATCACTTCAAGAGTTCAGTACAGTGCTTTTAGAGAACGAATTTGAGCCACTAATCAACTTTGGTGCCAACGAAGGGTCCGTTTTTCGAAAATTTTGGAAAATTTTTGCGTTGGAACGACCGGTGCTTCGTTTTTTCTCCGGACACCCCCAAAACTGCGCCTAAAAAGCGCCAGTTTTGAAGGAATCCTTGACATTTTCCCCGATTGCAGAATTTACTTCTGTAAACAATGCTAATTACATAACTCGATAGATTTGTGATTGTATAAACTTGACATACTAATTAAATTGTGCAAACAACAATGGAACTGGCAAGGGCTCGAAAATGCGATATTTATACGATCGTCCATTACGCAACTGGACGTCCGCAGTTCTGCCGACCGAATTTTTTCGAATCGGGGCCGGGGGGGGCCCGGACGGGGGGTCCGGTTCGATGCAACCCTCACCGACGTCAGTTCGCTGCAAAAGCTGCCGTTTCTGTTTCGCCATGTCTGGGAGTGCGTTGTTGGCTAAACTGGTTTCGCAAATTGGCTTTTGAATCGACGACCCTCGTTTGACATTGATCTTGTTTAATGTTTACCACGTTATTTAATTAAAACTCGAAATCAAATAAACCGGAGGAGAGCGTGTCTAAACGAGACGGTTTCGCAATCGGCCTTTTGCGCCGGCAGCTTTTCAAATTCGACGGAGCAGCGACTGCGGACGAAAAAATTTGGAAATTTCTTGAAAATTTTTTGCGTTTGTAGTACTGGTGCCAGGTTTTTAATGTTACGTTATCAGCAGAGTGATAATAAAATAAACTTGCTTTTTGCACGTGCAACTGTATACACCCAAAAAATTCCGAGAGAGCAATTATTTCCCCATTTTTCAAGGTTCGTTTTTTAAATATAAACTGGAATGTTCTAAATATTTTGACAGAGGTACATTGAAAAATTTCATCTAGTTGTGTATTCGTAATCTGGACGTATGGCGGTTTTATTTGTTTAATTATTTTGACTTGTATCAATTTCCCTTCGAAAAGGGTGTTTTTAACAACAAAAATTTTCGTAAAATTATGTGTGACGTAATAGCCACATTATCGAAAAAAGAAATGCATTTTAGGTTTTTGGAGTTGAAAATAGCAGACATAGACCCTCTAAGTTTTCTGTATTTTCCCATTAATCATTCGTGAACCAGTGGTGTAATGACGTTTATCACACGCTTCATAGATTACACAATTCCTACATATTTGCTCTTGAATTTTATACATAAAAATACAGTTTAAAAAGAATAGAAATATGAAACCCCAATCATACTCAATAACGAACAAACAACAAATTTTGAGTTTTTTTTCTCGAATTAATTTTTATTTTTCAATACCAAAAACTTAATGTAATGAACTAACCAGCAAAATTAAGTAGAATTTTTTGTAACATTATGCTTGTCAATTACTTACGTTTATAGTTTTTTTTTCCTGTTAAAACACGATTTTTGTAAAATTTTTAATAGATCCTTTAATTCTTCTCACGACGGTGTATACAGGTGTTTCACATGTCAGTATTTTGGAATATGCTAAAACACGAAAAAGTAAAGAACATCTTTAATATAAACTTTTTCTCGACAACTCCTAGAAGAAGAAGAAGAAGAAGAAGAAGGTATAGCGCCTCAAAAGAGGCAGTTGGGTTACTTTTGTTTGTAAATAATTCGAAATGTAGTGAACTACAAAAGAAATTGGTATTTTGTTTTGCTAATACAGCCACTTAACTTTCATAAATTATGTAAAAAACGTTTTTGGTGGTCCTTTTTCCCAAACCCAATTACGAAAGATGAATCTACGTTAAAAACTAACCAAAAGAAGGTACTTTTGACAAAATATTTTGTTTTAAAACATTCCAAAATGTACCCATTGCTGCACGTTAATTGAAAAGAACAAACAGTTGCAGCGTTAAAAATCTTAGTATCTATTTGGAAGAATTTAATTTTATGAAGACAGTGACATTCGGTTGTATACCATTTTTGACTTATTTTATGGAACTTCTTCCGTAATTGGAAAAAATAGGGGTGAGAGACCTCAACCACCAAAACTACACGCTTAAAGCAAGACATTGTTAATATAATTTGTCAAAATATAAGAAAAATAAGATCAAGATTTCGTCGTGGTTCACGTTTCGGAATTATTTACAAATAAAAGTAACCCAGCTGTCTCCTTCGAAGGCTATAACCCTTGGAAAACATCTTGAAGAAAAAGCTTCTATAATGAAAACCTTGTTTTTTCGTGTTCTATTATCCCCCAAAGTATTTACATATAATTATGAGACAGTTTATATATTAGTATCTCTTGACTGAATTTTTTGTTTTAATTAGATATTTTGTATTTTTATTGGCAGGAAAGAGATAGAAATCCAATAATTAAAAGTTTGAAATTCGAGTGCGATAACCTCTGTCCGCAGTTGCAGTAAAGAAAAATTGTTTCATATTTGTTGGGTTGTGAATTAGCCACCAAGACACGCTTCTGAACCTTAAATTTTACTTCCAGTTTAGCATGAAGTAATGGCAACTTTATCCTTCAAATAACACATTATTGGTTCATAACCGTTGTTTTAATTTGTTAAGGGTTTTTTTTTTAAATTTTGGAAAAGTTATTTAGAAGAAATAACATTTTTCGATAAAGTAAGTTGTCAAAAATGGACATTCTAACACTTTTCCAAAATAGCAATGTACTTTATGAAAAAATGAATGCTCCTACTTCGGTTTCTTTAAATTACATTCTCAAGTTTGAGCAGTAAAATTTTCAAAAATGTTGGCTAAAGCCAAAAAATGTAAATAAAAATTGTTAATTAATTAAAAAATTAACGTAGCAAACATCACGGATAAAATTTGTGAATTTTGTTGACATTTCGAAGGTCCAAACCTTCCCGTACACATTCACAAATTTCGGTCAGATGTTACATAAACTTCGCCGTGGATGAATGTAAATATCCATTTGCGTATTTTGACGTTCGCCTCACGCAGACCAGACCCGTGCAAGTGAATTAAAACCGCAAATTGCCGTTTCCCACTACACCGGGTGGTGCATGTACATTCGGCGTCCTCCGAAGGCGTCTGGCCAAGGTCAAGTTTCGGGACGAAACGTCGGTCGTTTTGATGTTTCTCACCGAGGCCGTCTTCTGTTGCAGCCGAACCCCTGCCCCTGATGGACCTGTGCCGGCGCGTGATACGCCAACGCCTGGGCAAGCAGCACCTGGAGGAGAAAGTGATGAGCCTGCAGCTGCCGCAGGCCCTACAGACTTACCTCTTGTACAGAGATCGCAGATAATGACAGCGGGCGGTGTTCTAGTGCAGTGAAGTGTTTGGACTTCCACCATGCGATCGCGTCAGCTGTCAGAGCAAGCGGACGAGAGCGTCTTCACGCGGACGGAGCGTCGTCTTCGGTTCTTCTTTCAGTCGGACACACTCACACAAGTCTTCGCCAGTTACGTTTCGGTGCTGTGATCGGTGCGACCGCTCGCTCTCGCGATGGCCGTCACGGCACCATCCGGAGCTTCCTGGTCGATCTCGGGACGGGCCGAGCTCGCTGTCCGACCGGCGCCGGTTGAGAGAACAATGCCATATGGTGTATATAGTTGTAACTCAGTCTTCTTAACTTATATTCTCGGCACGGCTTCCTGATTATAGCTTTACAAATAGATTTTAACCTTTTTGGTCGAGTGTACCCGGCAAGATCGCTTTTGAATTACGGAATTTCGCAGGCCCCCTCCTCCGGGAGCACCAACGCTGACGCAACGAAGAGAGACAGTGACTTTTTGTTTGTTTGTTTGTTTGTTTTTTTTTGTATCGATGAAGGTGTAGATGTGACTTCGGTGGCGCCCCCTCTGTACCATTTCGAGCCTGTTTTGACTGTGGCATTGCGCGATGCTGATCTTGTTCTGTACATTTATCGAAGCTGATTGGAATTACACCAAGATAATATTACTTGTATGTAAGAATATTAGATTATTTTTGTAAATATTTAGTTAGTGCCAGTCTTATTACACCATAATTTATGTCTGATATGAACAATCGACTGCTCTGTTCTATGAGATTAATATGATAATTTTTAAGAGTGTATAAGATTTTTTTGCATAATTACTGAATCTGGGTCATTTAATGGCCTTTTGTGAGGTATAGAATGTCAGAGTGTATGTAATTGTGTATTGTGTTAGTTTTTAGATTGTTTATTAAGAAATTTCAAAACATTACGTGTTCATTAGATAAATTTTTGCAATTACTTGTTTTTACTTTTTATTTTTTCTTTTTTTCTCATTTCGATTACTTTATATTATGGTTTTTATTAAAAAGAAGTTCGAATCGTTTTGGTGATAGATTTGACCAGATTTTTTTGGTCTTGTTAGAATATTGAAAATGCAATTGCGTAGTGGCCTGGACTACTATGATATTGATAAGTAGTATGTTTTACTGTATTCTAAGTTTCGCTGTGAACGTCCAGGCCTATATTTAAGTTACTCGATGTATGATTATACTAAATAATAATAAGTAAACTCTTTAAACAAAATTGCAATCTTTTACTCGTGAGCCACTTCAAGTAAACATTCCATGACATCAACTATTTTATTTGGAAGATAAAAAATCAAAATTTTAAGAAAAAGTTAAGTAGTTCAGTAATTACAAAGGCGACTTAAGTACCAAAAATGAATGTACTGAATGACGTATATCTTCTTGGTCAAAAAATGAATTGAGAATGTTTAGATTTTTGAATGATGGGAACAAAAATGTTGGCAGTTTAGTTTATAAATGGATGTATTGTTGGTTGCATACCTTTGAAATTAAAATTCTTAGTTTGTGCAATAAACCATACGAAACTAAAATAAAAGATGGCGTAGAGGTTATGCCTTTTTAATTTTTGACTTTTTTAAAATTACTGTGTACAAAGTGTTATTTTTCAAATTTAAACAACTCCATAAAATGTGTATTTTGGGTTGCCTATCCTATCATAAATCATGTTTTTAAACCAATTTTTTATCAGAAACAAAAAAATTAGAAATAAATATATTAGACCTTTATAAATTATACTATTTTAAAAGCCACAGAGCAAGCTTGAATGGTACACTATTTCCACAGCAATATTTTGATCATCACTGATACTGAATATTATTATTATAGTGTATTATGTTTTTTTTGATTAGTTAGTACTGTAAAAATTGCACCTGAATTTTCCGTTTCAGACCTGTTTCATTCACAACGGCACGTAGCGGTGTTGTGCAAATTGAAATTTCAGCTTCAGTTCGATCAAAGACAGCTAATGAATAAGGAAAACATGCTTATACATTCCAAGAGATTTTTTATAAAGAAATTCTGTGACTGATAAATCATTCGAAAATGTAACGAAGTTCTGTTAAAAATATCGTCGGAAGATGCACATAAAAAGTTGAAATTACGAGAGGAAATATATTCGGAATCAGAGCGCAGTGTTTGGAAAATGATAATTCTTGAATAAGAAATGTAGAGGGTTGGTTTACAAGTGGAGTTGATTCGACCCCAACATGAAACAGATGTAGTGAAAATTTGAGGATACAAAATGCCTAAAACGATATTTATTATTCCCTTTTTTGGTCAAAGTGAAGTTGTTTTTGTGTCAGTTATAAAAAATGTTTACAGAAGTAGAGAATTAGTTATGTCAACATCATTAGTTACAAAAAAAATATTTGCTTATTCTTGTTGTACACCGAAGAAAAGTTTGATAAATTTAATGTTGATAAACCAGCTTTGTCATTTTTTGTAAATGTTCATACTAAAATGTAGTTTGCAAATAATTTATTTCGCTTATGACTGAGCTGTCACAACATATGAAGTAAAATATAACTTAGTTGTAAGCTAAATTGGATGAAAATAGTTTATGACCAAATAAACTTTTTCCGCATGAAAAATTACAATGTAAACTCGCTGAGTTGAACACTCAAACAGAATGAATTGCCACATAACTTTTGTGATTTTTTAAAATTTAGTAGTCACCTGTACAATTTAGTTATTGAATTTGTGCAAGTCTAGTAGCTTCGTTTTTTAAATACATTTTCATGAAGACTGGGTGCGTGGAATGCACGGAAAATAGAAATTTGATGTCCTTGACAGAAACCTTTTTTTTGTCAAACATATCATCATCATTCACATTGTACCATTCATTGGAGAGTTTGGTATTAACCCACATTTTCATTTATTACCAGCTGCTGTCAGATGACATGATTAATTAAGAAGAGAGAAGATTATGTGATTACGTAATGGAAAAGCGGGAAAACTGATACATGCTGTTGTAATAATTTGCCACTGAATGATATTTTTACGAATATTTCACAGAAATCAATACTTGGCTCAACAAAGCCAATGTTTTATTGAGGTCTACTGATGTGGGCCATCCATAACATTGTTCCACTTTTAGGGTGTTTTGTGGTAGTCGGTGACAGCTATACGCCACCATAAACAGGAAAAGTTTTTACGTCGCGTGATCCCCTCATAAAGCTAAGGAAAGTTCGTGGTGGAGTTTACCGAAAATTGTATTAATCCATTTAAATTTATGGAGACAACGTAAAGAGAAGACAATAAGGAGAGAGTAGAGGAACCTCAACGGTTGGGAAAACGCGGAAACTGCTATTAAAATTTATAAGAAGCAATAATTAGAAGGCATCTTGTTTACTCGACATTACTTCAAGCGAAGAATTATTGCTCAATTTCATTCGACCTTGATCTTGTCATATCGGCTCTATCGATTCGTCCAAAGCGAACCTTTTCAATTATCCACGTCCCACACAAATAGAATGAGAACTACAATTAGTGCAATCGTTTAAATTTTATTATAAAGAACACGAATCAATAACTGCATCAGTTGTAGGCGAGACCTTCGCCCTTTGGAAAAGATCAAACAATAATTGCTGTTGTTATTCTCGAAACCTAGTTTTATGAAAGCCCTGCGAAAGAAATGTTTTTAAAAGTTGTAATTCTAATGGCTCTATTTCATTTGGCCTCGATCAAGTTTCTGTCATCAGCTCTATCGATTAGTTTATGGTGAAGTCCGTCCAATAAAAGAGCGAAAATAGATGGAAAGATGCCAAATTACATTGCCTATCATCCGCAGATAAAAGCTCGTAAATTAACAATTTTTCAAAGAACTCGATTCTTTTGCCGCTTTGCCACTTGGCTACTCCTATTGTTTGTTTTTCATCTTAAAAAATAATAAGTGGCCATGTTGATTTAAATATTTTCTTGGGAAAATTTTTAAAAGCATAACTACCAAGAACGATTGCGAAATTATCGACAATTTTTGATTAAAACTAGTCTTTAAATGTATTTTTTTAAACATTTGTGACAACCACATAGTTCCAAAACATCCTAGCTATGTTCGATTTTCTTGCATATTTATTGCTTTATTATGACATCTTTTTTTCATCAGTAATCATCTTTCATTTACCTCAAATTTATTTTAAATTCTTGTATGTTTCTTCTGTTTTACACTTATCGAAAGACAGTCAATGAATGAACTTCTGAACCAAAGATAAAGAAGACAGGGTTTAAATGAAATTGGTTTACTTTGATTACAATGTCTCATTGTATAAAAAGTAACCTTAGCCTGTCTGGTACGAACATAGGGGAAATGCGGATAAAACGGTCACCCTAACGTTTGAAGTATTTAGGTAAATGAAAGCTTTTCAGATTTCAGTATACAGAAAATGATCGTTTTCTGTGCATTTATTTTATTAT
>QDEB01036140.1:0-32506 GCA_004193795.1 Asbolus verrucosus | reverse complement strand
TTTCCTCAAGCTCGTGTCGGTTGATATTATTAACTGTCAAAGCAAATTACGAATTAACCACTTGATCACATGGTATAACAACTATGAACAGTATATACCGTCGGGTGTACTGTTAAGCACAAAAATATACCGATATTTTTATGCTTTTTGGAGGATATACTGTTTCGGTTTAGATTTTGAAAATTTTGTGAAAATATATTTTCTTGGTATTGAGTTAGACGCAAATATCAACAAGTTATCAGCGAACGCCATATTGATAGCCTGCGATCGATGACGTCTCGACATTCGTGGCACTGGAGCCAGCACAATCAATAAATGAGTCTACTTTGAACCATTGCCAAATAGAACATTTTCTGTTCAAAAAATACAGTGTAACTTACAGCAAAGTAGAACTGAACTATAGAGAAAAAAATCAACATTAAAATTTATTCCTCGTGTCTTTTTTTTTTGGTTTATGTATTGTTTGTAATGCAGAGAATTCCTGGAATTGGACGTGTCTCTCCCTCAAGACAAGGTCAAGGAGGTGTCCGAGGTGGCGGTGGCTCATATCAATGCAGCGGTCGTGGAATTGAGGAGATTGTTCCTCGTGGAGGATTTAGTAGATTCCATCAAGTTTGGAGTCCTTTTGTGGACCCTTACTTACTTGGGGGCTTGGTTTAACGGAATGACTCTGATCATTATCGGTAATTTCGATGTTTGCGTGGTACGGCAGGATTATTAAAAACCGATTTTGCAGCTTGGGTCGCCCTTTTCACTCTTCCCAAAGTGTATGAAGCAAATAAAACGCAAATCGATGCCAATTTGGAGATCGTTAGGACTAAACTAGCCGACATAACGTCAAAGTAAGTGCACGGCTGTTGTTTGGTGTATTTATTAGTGCTGTTTTTGCTCCAGGGTTAAGGCGGCCATTCCTATTGGCAAGAAAGCGGTAGAAGAGAAGAAAGAACAGTAAATATCATATACAGAAATAATAACTGGAGAGATCCCGATGTCACATTTGTGTCATAAGTTATTAAAATTTAGCTATTTATGAACAATCTTATGATTTATTCCTTAAATTCCATCCTGAAAAATTCATTCAAAATATACTTTTTTGTATATACACCCTATTATTTCAGTTTTATTTATTGTGGTAGTTCTCGTTGTATTGTAATACATAAATTTTATCAATGCAACTGAATATTATGTTTCTTTATGTATTACAAAGGTTTCTTATTTAACAGTAAGGAATATTAAAATACAAATTTTATGATTTGTTTTCGTTTTATTTCGTTTTGTGTGTTGGAAATACTTATTGAAAGAAGCGTTTTATGGCTATTAATCTTTAGGTGATAAGGATTTTCATTAGATTAAAATACAATTTTTGAAGTAATATCCTACACGTGTATAAAATTTTACAGTATACATTAATTTTTTACTTACATTATTAAACCATATTTTAGTGACTGTGTTGTCCTTTATGTGATGCTGTAGTAAGAGTGAGCACGCAATTTCTATTTGCCAAGTAAATATTATTATAAGCAAAAGTATAAATTATATATTTGACTGTTAAGATCAGTTTAAAACAACCTATTAGACTGATGGTGTAAATTTCTTTATTTTTTATCACTTTATAATAATGTTTAATGTAGATCTTGTTTTTATTTGTTTCTTCGATGATAACTGGTGAAGAAACGTGAGTAATGCCGTACTAATGTTAATTGTCAATGTTATGTGTATCTTTACACTCATTGAATAAGATGTTTATCATAAAAATAAAATGATTGTATGAAGACCAAGTCATCTACGAATATCTTATTATAGTTATATATAAAAAGTAATTATAGGCAAAAGAAAATGTTTCAATAATTGCTATTTATTTATGTTAGACATAGTTTAATCACTTTAATTCGTTGCTCTTGTTTCTGTAAAGTTGATGTAAGTTGAGGTGAATATGTTATTATTTTAGACTGTTGCATACTTTTATATAGCTTTGTATTTGCTTTGATGAGATTATTAAATTGTTTACATGCGCTTTATTTCTTGTTTTGCTGACTTCAGGGCTAACGAGACTTGGGATCACAAACTTATAAAAACTTTGGTCCAAAAGCAGAGCCCTGAGGAACCCCAATTTATCAATCATAATTTTCTAAAACTGATTTTATTCAGCTTCAGCATTACGTTTGATTGCTTCAATAATTTAAATCTGCATTCGCATTCAATTGTGGTATAAGACAGGTCCGAAAGCGGCACCTTGAGGAACCCCTCACAAAAGCGTAACACTGACAGAATTTAAAGTAGTTTATTAGGAGTAATAACATTGAATTTAACATCAATACATAGACATTTTTCTACTGTTTAATTACGCTGCAAGTAGTAAAGCAAAAAAAATTAATTCTAAACCATAAATACCCACGTGCACTACGCACTAATAATTAATTATATTCCGTAATAGTATTGCAAATAAATCAATCACAAATAAATAAAGATCACGTAAGGATGATAAAATTTGGTCATATAATTCTCTATTTGTTTTATATCACTAAAGATGCATTAGCAGCTGTAACAAGTGTTGCTGAAAAATAGTGTACATTTTAAAAGTGTACAGCTTGATAATTTGCTAAGAAAATATGAGAATTAATACAAACAATACAAAAGTCTCAGTACTCTTTTAGATCTCTTTATACTTTTACCCTAAATGAAACATTAATTTAAAAGGTACAAATTTAGTTAGTGACTTTTCTAATTCAAATGGAATCCTTTTTCTTTTGTAGCTGCTAAAAGTCTCTGTCGTAAAATTTCTTCTGTAGGGTAATCAGGTAGCTTAAGATAATGGACACATGTATTAACAGAGGGATATGATCCTTCACCAGCATCCACTTTCCTCACTATAGTAAGCCGTGGATATAAATTAGCCAATCCACCAGGCGGCAAAGAACTACACCCTGTGGTAAACTGAAGAAAAGCTTTCCTTTCTTCTGGCGACATCTCGACCAAAACGTTCACGAACCTCAAAAATCCGGGGCTGCAGGTAAAAAGAACGTTTAGAGCTTTCAGTATTTTAAGAATTTTTTATTAAATGAATGATTTGTATTTTTAATGATATTATTTATAAACAGAAAGCGGAATGTATGCAAAAAGTACAAAAACACATATTGTGTATTTTTGATGTGGTAACAAAATCGTTCAGGCTTGGTAGAACTTTATTCATTTTCGTATGAGTGATTTTTCCATAGTTGAATACATTTTTCATACTTCAATAACTAGAGCAAATTCAAAGAATTTGAAGTTTTTAGATCTCAATAACAACGGATACAGTATTATAAAAGGGGATTAATTTAAAAATATTTTCACTTTTGAGCACTTTTTACAGATGTGAATTTCAGTGTGATTAACACTCATTTTTAATTTAAAAATACCCAAGGTGTTTAGCAGTGTTTTGAATGAAAGATATTTCTAAACTTGTTTTGGACGATAAAAGTGTTTTCTACAAATCCGAAGTTAAAGTTTCACTTTTTAAATGAAGAGCATTATTTAAATTTTTATTAACATATTATGGTATTCTGTTCATAAATTTGTTGTTTTTCATCGAAGATTCTGTTGTTCCATTCCTATGTTACATTTTTTTTTTTTTAAATTTTGAAGTCTTTTAGCTTCAATTCATATATTCATGGTAGTAACGGCTTCTACAGGTCTAGTTGTAAAAAGAAAAATTGCCTCATACCCCTCTGCCACCCTTACCTGAAATTTCAGTTCAGGAAAATTATTAAAGGTGGCAGTTAACGCGGGAAATTTTTATGCAATCAAACAATTAAGATTTTTAACGCATATAGTTCCGCTCTCTGTCAAAATATCATTCTTCGAACATTATTTTTATTGAATATTTGTTTGGAAACTTGAAATTTTCCTTTTTCTCGTTTTAATATCAATTCATTTTTCAGTAAATAAAAACGTACCTGTCTTTATTGTATCCTAATTTTGGTTCAGTATAGTTGATGAGATCTTCCCGGGTCCACTGTGGATTTTGATCGCCACAAAGCATGATGCGCATTTCCTCTGGACTAAATGCAGCCAACTTCTCCATGGGAAATACCATACAGAAGCCCTTCTGAAAAGCTTCCAGTTGCCTAGCTATACCTTTATCTAAACAGAACGACGTCGTCAGCTCTGCGTATTCTTCTATATTTTCTATGTTAACTTCTATATCGGCACCATTAGAAACTAATTCCACAGCCGAAAAGCCGAAAGCACTAGAACTAGGCGCGTAAGTAAACGTCAAGGCGAGATCTTCTAAAAGAACTGGTCCTGACGCATGGTTCAGACACATATTTTGTATTTGGTGCGTTTTAGCTTCTGTCGATAGGTTATGGTCTTGCATAATTTTATGTTTTTGTTTCACTAATTCCCTAATTTGCTTTAAGAAGTTTGCTCTAATAAAATCTATATCGTACAAATCCTCCTCGTTGAGAATATTATGATACCAAGGTTTCTTATCATCTATAATGATTTTCGGCGGATCCAGCTCCAGTTCTTTTTCGCTTTCTTCAGATATCAGACTGGACGTCATGATGTCGTCTTCACTGCATTTTTTAACACCAGCAAACCCAATACGTTCATTTACAGTATTCTGAATTTCACCATGACACATCAACTTCAAGAAACTCTGAGACAGCGGCAAATCGACCAGACGATTATCCTGCAGAACTTTGGCCAGGAACACACCCAAAAACCAGAAATGTTTCACGGCTTTATCACAAATTTCCGAATTCTGAGGCAAAGGAGCTGGGAACAGACCCGACGGGCGTCTCACGTAATAACCAGGAGGTTTCAATCCTTCTCCCAAATCTACCGTTTCCTGCATATCTATGGCGTCATCGTCGCATATCCACATCCCCAAGTCTCTCCTTTGCAATTCTGCAGCGACTAACGCATAAAATTCGAGCGTGGGCCCCAAACCCGTGCCCTCTTCACCTAAAAATTCCACCTCCAAGATCGACTTTCTGTCCGCGTGGATCTTCATCACTTGCATCGCCCAACTGAGAATTTCTTCGCCTCTAGGAACTTTCACCCTCTCATGCTTCAAACGACCGACACGGAATTCGTGCGGTTCGTCCCTTCTAGGTGACAAACCGGTCGTCCTTTGTCTTTCCATCGTGACGTCTCTTTGAGTTTGCAACCAGACGATGCTGCGAGACGCTCCGAAAGCGGTACAATTAAAATACAAATGCCTGGTTTCGAACGGGAACAGGAAGGGACATGAATGATTCAATTCTTCACACCAAGTGGGCAAACTAGAACTGGACAATACCAACGGATCTTGAATCTGCTGTAACAGTTTATTGGTTATTTTCTTGCTCGTGAACTGATCTGGGGTGATTTCGATGCTGTTTTCCAACGAATTTAGATCGAGTTCTTTGGTGGTGGTGATCACGAACAAATGGCGAAGGAGCTGAAGAACATCTTCAACGGTACAATTCGACACTGAAGGTGTTCCTGGCACCGGAGTGCTAGGCGATAAAGTAGTACCAGCTACAGAGCTACTTCCGCTGCGAGAATACAACACTACGGGGGTGGCGCGACCCTCTTCCGAATCGTACGTACCGTCGTCCTTCAATTCGCGATACACAATTCTGAAAGGAAAATGTATTCGTTACTATTTGATCCTACGAATTTTTCATTCCTTCCATCTACAAATTCTATTCGTATTTTATTTTTCAACACTATTAACTCTACTACTCTACTACTACCACACAAGCAGCACGACTTAAATCACATAGCTATAGTTACTTTCAAACTGTATTGTGTAAAAAAAGAAAAAAAACTAAACCGAGATTTTGACATGTGTACAGACTTATAAAGGATTGAAATTGTTCATGAACCATGCTTACATGTAGGTCGGTTCCCAGATCCTCCTCAGCTTTTCTTGCTTGGATCCAAATTCGGTCAGCTGCATGAGTTCCTGCACAGCTCTGAATATGGTCCAAGATGGATCGCTGAGCTCAACCTCGACATCAGCGATTCCAGGCATGTTAGGCCCTCGCAAAACCAACATTAACTTCGGCTGAGGGAGCAACTCATGCTCCAGATAAGCACCGTTTTCTTCCTGACCCGGTGGCGGTACCTCCAAATCTATAAATCAAAAAATCAAATAAAAGCGTCTTTGATGAAATGATTTGCACCCACCTGTAGTTTGGTTAACGTTGGTTCTTCCTGGACGAGGATCGAATGCTGGTATCAGAGCAGAAAACTGTCTTTTCAAAACGTATTCATCATCCCAAGACCGCCTTTTGCTCGGCCTTGAACTGGTCTCGAAGCCTTCTTCTTCCATAAACGACAACAAATTTCTCGAAACCATCACTTCGTCGTAATCGGCATCATCTTCGTTTTCATCATCGTCGTTATCGTCTTCGTCTCCCATTTCTTCATCGTCGTCCAGTTCGGCTAACAAAGTGGGGGCTCTGCACGACTCCAGAAAATCTTCCAAAGAAACCTGTTCGCTATCACTACTCGTCGAGGTTAAACTCATTGTCAATGCCTGACTTAATCCCTGAACGGTCCCTGCAGTTGTTGAAATTCCACCTTGTTGAGTCGCAGTGTTGTTACTTGAAGACAAACTGGGATAACTCTGAGCAGTGCTGAGCAAACCTCCCGGGAAATTACTCGACAAAGCCAAACGAACCAAACTGGAAACAGAATTTGGACCTCTAGGAAACAACGAACCGGAATTCTGGTTGTTCTGAGCATTAGAATTGGTAATGGCCCCTGAATTATTCGGATTGGCGTTTGAACTATTAGTTGTGGTAACTGAACCCAAAGTGCGTCTTCTTGCTAGCGCGGCGAACGTCTCCAAGAGTCCGGCGGTGGATGTGGGTTCGATCTGACTGTTTGCTTCCGTCGATGTTAAATTCGGCACGCTGACACTCATCGGGTTCGTTACTACTATCGTGTTGTTACTGCTGTTGCGTGCATTGTTGGAATTGGTAACCGCTTCGTCTTTATCACCGCAGGTGTCCTTTGTGGTGCTCGCTTCGGCTTCGGCCGGTTTCCTCCGTACTGGCTTGTCCTCGTCTGCTTCCGAATTGCTTGAAACTGAGATACGAACACCGGTGTTGAGAGAGCTAATAGATTGTTGGCTGCTCTGTCCCAAACTGAGAGCAGATTGCAGCAACTCACCGGAAAGGAAATTGTTCGTGTTGTTTCGCAGCATGTCCGAACCTTCTCGGAGTTTATCGAGCGCTTCCACGGCCTCCACGAAAGTCTGTGCAGCGGCAGCGGCCACTTGACTGTTGTTGATTTTGGAGCTGCGATTTAAGTGGGCGCTTTTGTTCAAATTTGATGTGGAATTGCTGGTTACGAGTGAAGACTTCTCCGACGAGTTGGGTCGATCGTCTGAATTTTGTCTTCTTGTTACTACGTTGCTGGGTTTGGTATCTGACAATGCGAGACTTTCGACTATAGTTGCAAGATCGCTAGAATTATTAATGGTGGAAAGATCATGATGGGGATCCCTCAGTGGATGGACTACGACGGATAACTCCGAATCATTGCTGGCAGCCTGAGATTCTGAAGTTACCGCAACGAGTGCTTCGTTTCGTGCCATATTCAAGACACTCTCGGCTATGGTTTCGGCTGCTTGCTTAGCGGCGAGATTGTCTGCGGAAGCGGCTTGTTCGGTGGAGGCGACGGAAGTTTTTACGTCAGTAGCTTCTGGGAGGCTAGGAGTGGAACTACTCTTCCTGCTAGTCAAAACACTTTGCTTGTCTTTTCCGTCTTTGGTTTTGTTCGCTGACGTATTTTTGGATGAAGTGGCGGCTTCAACATCATATCCGGGTGCCAATTTCAGATCGTATTTACCTTCGGCGCCCATTCGATAGGAGTTGGAACCGCCGTGATCCCACGTGACATCAATCCAACCGCTGTGTAGTTCTCCAGTTACTGTACCTTCACCTGGAGGATTTCCGTCTTGACCCCGCCATTTCCAATCGATTCCTCTCACGACTCTAGCTCCGACTGTCATGTGTTTGAGAAGTTGGGTCTTCAAGAGTCTTCTTTGTTTCCTCAAATGAGCTTCGGCCTCTTTCGCTGCTTTTCCTAAATCTTCACAAACGCCGGTCACTTGACCGTAAATTTCAAAACCTGACAGGCTAAGATAATGGGTTTGCCCAGAAGCATTTTTCCCAGCTTGTTGGATGCGAACATGACGCCATCCTTGATATTCATCAGGGGACGTTTCTATTGGCCAAGTGCTTGTCGAACCTGGATCATTCAACGAAGTATCATCAGAATGAGTGTAAAGGGTAGTCCAGGTGATTCCATCACGAGACATTTGAAAATACCAATTTCTCAAAGCTGATCGGCCATAACCCCTTGCGTGTCGCAGAGTGTACGCATTCGGAATTACGTATAAACCAAGATCTATACTGAACCAAGATTTTTTATCGTCGTTAGTGTGGCAGTTCAAAGCCGAAGAATCACGTGATAGGATATCTTCGACTCTACCGTACGGTAAATTACGCCCATCTGAACTAGTGACGGAAACTAAACCATACTGAGCAGGATTTACCCATTCAGAGCTGGTTTTTCCATTAGTTCCTATGAAATAAATTATACCATTTTCGTCGAAATCGTAACTGTGTTTGAATGTCTGATATTTAGATTCGCGTAGTTTCTTCAAGAATTGGAACGTACTCCTATCGTAATCGTACCACTGTTTGGCTACCATTTTCAACAAGTAACGTTCTAATTGGGCAACTGTACTCAACGGTTCCATTTTTAGGCCCCTTCCGGTACGGTCGATCAACGAACTTTCCCCTGGTGCTTTCTCGAGCCTGAACCTTAAACGTCTTGTTAAAATTTGAAGACCATACCCCGATCCCGGCGTATCATACAAATAAACAGGCAACTTTTCGATACTTTCGAGAACTGAAACTAATTTGTGTACCAGAATATGTACTGAGTTCTTTTCTTCGTTTGATCTGCTTTTGAAACATTGCTTGAAAACTTGCACTCTTTGCTTTTGGTATTTATTCATTTTGCTGGATTTTAATCCTTGATCCCAGTAGCTCGTGGACAGGAGCGAGAGTAATGCCTGAATAAGACCTGAACTATGCAATTCGTAAGCGCTTACGACACCATCATCTTCTAGGATTTGGGTAAGGTCGTCCAGGGCGTTCCTCAAAATCTCCTTCCAAGAGTTACCTCCTTCACGGTTATTACCGTAAGAACATTGTTTCTGACATGCGCGCTCTATCTGGGCCACTATATTGCCCAATTTTGCTACGACGCCTCTGGGTTGCGCTTGAGCAGCTCTGAAATATTGTTCGTAAATAGAGTGGGCCAAATATTTGACCTTGATTTTGGTTGCTTCCGTTTTAGAGCGGAGACGTTTTCCCTTCTTGTTGGTCCAACCCGCAGAAAATTCAGGACCTGCGTGAAAAGAACATTTGATTCACGATTCAAATCCGAGTCGCAACCATTTTCGGTCAGTTTGCGCTTACCTAAGCTTGTTTCTGCAGTGAACGAGTGTTTGGTGCCCCTATTTGATTCGAATATGAATCCGGGAAGATCTTCTCTTAAGATGGTCGTTTGGTGCTGCCCATCCGAATTGTGGATATGGATTTCTGCTTCTTTTCTTGATGTTAATGACCAATTTCCGACAACCAATCGCATCGGTCCCGGTTTGGAGAGGATCGGTATTGAACTCACGTTACTTCTAACTGCCGCTCTGGCCCGTTGTAACTTTTCCAAGAACTCCCCGCGATTTTCTGAAGTTTCAAATGAGCACTCAATATCACTAATTTACTGAATATTGAAATGTTCGACAGTGACACACAGTGAAAAATGGGCAAGGATGCAAAGCAGTTATGAAGGTCCTAACGCAAACTATTATGAATCAAAAATTAAAATTAAAAAAATTGAACTTATGATGTGGATAGGCAAATTAATAGATAAAAGAACTGCGATGTTCAATAGGCGAAGCCGTGAAGCGTCTATTAGGCGAAATAATATCGTGTATAAAGTGAAGCTTGCTTACCTTCTGTTGTGAGTGTGTCTGCAGCTCGTCCTTTGCCTATTGAAGACAAACAAATCAACAATCACTTGTGTTACCACTCAGCAATATTAACAATGCAATATTAGCAAGTACATGATCTGACAAAATTGAAATTATGTACGATAAAAAGCAAAACTGTAGCTTTAAATAGTTGATTTAAAATATAAACAAAAGAGGAAACGTATGGGAGAATGATACGCACTTAGATGGTACTCTAGAAGCTATAATAATGAAACTTTTCAAAAATAAATTACTCTAAGCTTGTCGTGAATCAATCAGTCAGATAAGGGAATATATTTAAGAAAACAACTTCATGCTGTTGTCTGTATAAGTGCAACATAACCTCAACGGTCCTAACACAGTACTTACCGGAAGTGTCCGCGCCCCCTTCGGGCGATCCACTCGAATACATGGTGGCAAGTTTTCCATCAAGGATGAAACGAAACCAACCATTCGAACCGTTGGATAATTCAAGGGCGGCCGCGTCCGACCAAATATACAAACAATCTCTGCCTCGACAGACCGACCAATCTCTCCAATGGTAAGCTTTACCCGGTAAAATTTCTTTGGCATCTTCCACTTGACTTTGTTCGGTAACTTCTATTAACACAACATCGTCGTCAAGGAAAACTTACTGCACGATTTTCAAACTCACCTTCGGTGGTTTGTTCATTTTCTTCGTTCTCCTGAACTTCTGGCGGACCAGCCAATGTCTGCACTTTGGAAAAAATCCCAAGACGGGCAAAATGATCCAAGAAAATTTCTTGAGATTTTGCCATTAGATCTTGGATTATCGCGAGTACTATTAAGTGTCCGTCTTCATCGTCCTAAAAGACACAAACTTCTGTAAATTTTGCATTTAATGCACGTGAGAAACTTGACCATAACAGTTTTATATTATATGCTTGTTCACGACGCTGTGTTGATTTTTTAAAAGAATACTATAAATAGTTGGATAATTCAAAAACTTTACTTTTGAACACAATATGCACATAATATGGATGGAATGTTAAAAACTGCAAAATTGACAGAAAAATCCGTCTGGCATCTTCGTTAAAGGAAACAATAACAGATTTTCCAACAATTTTTCATGGGTTTGCATCTACACTTTGATACATGCTATAGATTACAGTTTAAGTTCAAGATCGATGTTAATTTTACCAGTGAAGCTGTATTTTACGGATCACGGTTTATATTAGATATGTTTCGTAGAAATATGAAATAATAAACATATTCAACGTAATGAAAACTGAAAGTGACAAGTTTGATTATCTCCCTGACACATATTTAGCACACAAACAAAAGTGCATACGTTAGATTTTAAAAGAAAAAAAATATACCAAAAATCCATTAAGTGAAAGATTGGACTTACGAGGTTTTGAAAGAAGGCTGACAATCCGTTTTCGATTGACATCTTATGGCATTATTTATTTATATTTATTCTTGATTAAATTAGTTTTCTTTTAAATTTGCTATTTAAACTTTAAGAACTTTTTAAAACAACAAATTCGACTTCACAATTCATTCTATGAAACGAAAAATACGTTAAAAATTACAAAAATTGTTCCTCAAGATAAACATCCTCTTGTTAATAAAATAAAAAGTGTAAAATATAAACAGTAGTCTTTACTGACTAGATATTAAATTTATTTTCTTAATTCTCAAAAATGTCTACCAGGATTTATCAACAAGATATCTGTGTTTATATTTAAAATAAACTTCCAAGCAGCAGAAAAATTCCATAAATTAATATTTCAATATAACAAAGGGAACACGAACAGAAATTTGTAAAAATGTACAGATTGTTCTATTCAAGATAATAATAATAATAATAATAAAAGTTAATGGGGTCAGCAATTACAGAGCAGCTAGCATAGCTACATATTGTGTTTCAATTAGTTGAAGAGATGTCGAAAGATTTATCACCTGTGCTTGTGAAATTTTAAAATTTAAACTATTATTACATTCACAATAACGACCAGCCAATATAAACAAATGCTGAAGGCAATTTTACTTCATAAATTTTATCATAACATACATTCTTCAAGTATGACCAAAAATTCTAAGTCATAAATTAATAAATAACTTTTTGTTTATTTTATATTATTTAATTTCAGCATGGTACATTTGACCATAAATATTTTACAAAATGTAGGTTTCATTTACCTAAACAATACATTATAATTAATTTTCAATCACATACACTACCTTTTAAGAAATAAAAATCTTTCGCACTTCTAATAAATTCTCTTCAACTATGATGTTGAAATTTTCTTATTTCATAAAATAAAAATAAGCAATGTTTATTTAAAGAGAAAAACATGTTTCTATGCTTAATTTATTGTAGTGTATTAGGTTAAATTTGAATTACTCACGAAGTCAAAATTATCACGAAATTTTAAGTTAATCACCAATATAAAACATTTCATTTTAAGGTTTTAAATTCTTTTAAAAATTATTTAATATTAGTTTTTATTACATTTTTTAAATCGTATTAATTATAAAGAATATTTGTGAGGATCTTGAATTTAAACTTTAATTGGACGAAAACCGCCCCTCTATTAAGACAATTTCCCGTCTTATTATTATCTAGATTCATTATAAGCTTGTACCTAAATGTATTATGAAAAATACTGACGTCCAATATTTAATCATGTTTTCTCAAAAAGTTTAATTTTGAAGACATCAATATAATTCATTTCTGCGTGAATCCGTCTTTCAAAATTGATGCCTTATGATTAATTTTTCAAATTTTTTTGAAAAATTGACTTTTCCAATATTTCCATACATATATATATTTTTTAAATAGAAACATTAGGTGATTGTGACAGAAACGTATTTGTTGATAAAAGACGGATCCACAACGTGTGTTTATTAACTTACGAATGCACCGGTGATTATTTAAGATTATTTGGAGATAATTTCAAAGAAAATATATAAAAAAATGTTCAATAAAAACAAGAAAATAAAAAAAGCGGGCAAGTTAGTGGGGAAATAAAATAAACTGACCAGAGAGGAATACGGAATAACACGCCTATCATGCACGAAGGCACGCATCGTGCGTACAAATAAACTGAAGGGTGCTGTGATGGTGTTATGAGTGCTGGGCCAGCAATAAGTCATCTGTAAAACGTGCCATCATCAGGCAATATGACTAACTAAAGATCAAATCCCCAAATCTCTTTCATATAAGAAATACCATCTATCATCTATGATAATAGAACGATTTCGCTACCACTCACCTCATTATCTAAAACCGTAGCAATAACTTCAACTAGTTGCGTTCCGAAATTAGGACTAGATTCTGTGTTGCAAAGTTCCTCCAATAAACTAGGTAGAATGTAGTGAATCATTTTTTTAATTAACCCTAAACTAGCCTTACGAACAGACGCGAGCATCGTCGACTGAAATGTCGTACAGAACACAGGCAAGAGCCTTTTTAAATACACGGGTGCCATTTCTGGATCACCACGCGGTTCTATATTGTCATCGGTATCCGATTCGGACTTTCTGTTTCTATCTTTATCGATTGGTATCATCCATTCGCCGGGCGACTGCAGTATGGCCGCGACTTCTCTGTGCCCCTCGTCTGCCCTTTCCCTCGCCTTATCCAAGGGCGTTTTGCCGTCTTCATCGCGCAAATCGGGATTTGCACCGTGCCTCAGCAACACTTTGGCGATGGCGGGTCGGCCGAAACAAGCGGCGTAATGCAACGAGGAACTCCTTTGGCCCTTGTTCACGTCTGCACCCCTATCACAGAGATATTCGACCATTTCTTGGGTACCGAAAGCCGAAGCCCAGTTCAACAACGTCTGCCCCACGTCATCCATAAAATTCACCTGTTTTTACAAACAATAATTTTTCCCTTTTGCCAGAAAGAAATGTTGAAATAACGAACCTCCACTCCTCCGGATTCGATGGCTTCGATGAGAGCATCCGTATCTTTAGATCGTATACAGTCAATAAGTTGTCTATGTGATTTTTCGGCAGCGGGATCCATTCGTCTGATTCTGGGTAAAAGCTGTCCTGAACTGGTGGCGCCACCTGATTTGCCCAAAGCTCGACGTCCTTCGAATAATAAAACCAAGAGAAGATCCACGAGCCGCATCGAATCCAACGCGCATCTTTCGTCGCCTTTCAAGGATTTTTCTATGGCATCTGGTAATTCCGAACGCAGCAAGTCCTGAAAACAACGAGTTATCGATTGCCTTTGAAAGTCACGTGCTTACATGTGTGATAGCAGGCGATCCTCTGCACAATGTCGATAATAAACTTATTATTGTTGAAACTGAAGCTGCTGTTGCTTTGGCGTCTGGAACGGTGGCAGTGGCGTTCGTTGTTGATGAAGCTTTTCCCGTTGTATTTTGTGTGCCTGCCGCCACTGAAGGCCCGGCAGCGTTGGAGAGTCGACTGAGCAATTCGTTTACTAATCCTTAAAAAGAAATCGTGTTATTTTCAAACAGCAAAACACAAAACGACGCAATACCGTGTTGTGCCAGAGGTGCTGGATCGACCCCCCTTCTGGTGAATCTATCGGCGACCGATGCGAAACACCTCAAGGCCCCGTCGGCCACGTGCGAATCTTCGTGTCTCAACAGAGTGCTCAAAGCTTGTACGCAAGTAGGTAACTGCACGTCGGCGGGTTCCATTTTGGTGCACAAGCGTGAAACCACGGCCATCGCCGAATGCAAAGTGTCTTTGTGCACGCGATTCCCGTTGTCCCTGATGAAGGGCAGGATGGCGCTTAATCCGCCGGCGTCGAAGACGGCGCCGGCTTCTCGAGTGCAAATGAGCTCGAGCACCTTCACGCATTGCTCGGCCAGATCCTTGCTGGTCCTAGACGACAGTTCGGCCACGACGAGACGGTTGCATATGGCACGGACGGCACCCTCGATGGCCACGATACGTCGGGTGCACTCGGCCGACACGTCCAGGTAGTAAGTGATGGCCCTCGCGGTCACCTCCAGCACGTTCTCGGGCGCTTGCTCGTCCAGGAAGATGCGACACAAGGCCGGGAGAAAAGTTCGTGGAGGACAACTGTTAACACGAGACCGTTAACACGAGAACGTTCTTGATTTTGACAGGTTACCTCTCGAAACAGCGGTCGACATTGTCGGACATCAGAAGTAGCATGCACAGTTGTTCCAGGGCGATTAACTGCATGTCTCTTTCATCGCCCAGGCCGCTGTTCAGCCATTCGAGCAGTGTCTCGGGATCAGGATCTGCCATCTGCAATTATCAGAATGAGCTTCAGGAGGTGCGTTGCGAAACGGAAGATACGGCGGGGTCGGCGAACATTACAAATTCAAATGTTCGACCTACTTGTGCTGCAGACTTTAGATTATCCACTACACTTTAAAATTTATGAGATCGTGAAAACAAACAACTGTAATCTCGAAATGTGAGGTTAAAGTAGAAAAAGTTGCATCATGAGTGCTGATTAAAGCTATAACGAAAACGGTTGACAATGATCAAGCAACGGTCAAAACATGATCCAAAAAATGACTTTTTTAAAACTGTGATTAGGTGCTCTGTTCTAAGTTCTTGTAGGAAAACGATTGTTCTTAACGCTGAAAATATATACGTCATATAATCCTATAACGTCAAAAACTTACTATAATTAATGAAACAATGGTTTGTTTTACATAGCAAACCCATTTTTTGACGAATGCAGATTTTATGACGATTCAATTCAGTTGAAATTACTACATACACGCGTTTGTTTCTCGTTTGCAATTAAACGATAACCATGTAAATCACCGTTGTTATTACTTTCATTTTATAAAATGCACACACTTTCACTATCAAAGCCATTCTTGCAATTTTTGCAACAACATACATTAAAATAATGACATAATTTTCTGCAAAAAAATGTGCTCATATTTTTATCGGTTTGATATAATCATTCAGATTTGTTTAAAAAATTTTGTATTACACGTATTTTTTTGTATTTAACTACACAATTGCGAAACCCAACAGATCCCGGTTAACGTAACTTGCTTACAACTACATTTCTACAATTTACTGATGTCGAATTTTTTTTATAACATGAATATTTTACGTTTTATATTTATTGCAGTGTATTGATTCCCCTGAAGAAACGATTAAAATGAAACATTGTTTGACAAAACAAATTAGACTGACAAAAGGTAACAAAAATTTTTTGAAATTAGTTGTATTGGCGGAAGTATAATATCACAAGTGGCTATAAAAATTATCAGAATTATTTATGGTTAGATTATCGTCACAATAAACACGAGTGGTCTGAACCTGATAATTGCCAGTCGATGGTGATATTCAAATCGCCATTTCACGAATTTAAAGACAAATGTCACGTGGACGGGACCACCATTGTGTTTTATGGCGATACAACTGCACCCCGTGGTGCACTATAATGCGAAATACGTTACAATTTCTCTGTCTAAATCACGTGAATCATCTAAGGTGTGATTAGTTTTGAAGGGAGTGTACGATAAGAGATCAGGTGGTTACGAATTTTGATAAAACAGTTGAAACAGTATCTCTGAATAACAATAACAAAGTGAAAACAATTCTGTTCAAAACAATATTATTCCATGTATTTTTTAAATTAATACATAAATAAACAAATATCTTTTCTGATAACGACAAAGAAATTTATTAATGTTAATGTACATAATTTTAACAGGATGGTCGAAAAAATGTTAAAAACTGTCGGTTGGACTTCCAGGGAAGGCTTCGAAACATTTTTTATAAACGTGTTTCATATGTTTTAAACACAGTTGGGGATGCCACAGCCCCACGTAGTACTAGCCAGCTCAAGCTTAAATATGAACAACTGTAACATTAAATGCCACTCTCGGTCATTTAAGGCCATTTCACGAACACAAAGAGAAATATCAAATTGACAAGACCAACTGGACAACAATAAACACCATGGTGTTCTGATTAGTCAGAATTTGACATCTAGTGAATTTCATTGGTTCATCATACTTAAACTATTTTGCCTGATCGACATAATTATAATCATCACACTGCAAATAGTAAATCACATCGATCAAATTTCAAAATGACAGCATAGTAATGTCATCGATGATTCAGCTAATATGTAAGACAACGTTCATTTAATTTCTGCAATTTTTTATTCAAATGAGGAAAAATTATTATTTCACTCTATTTTTATTTTAGTAACATATGGTTAGTACTATTTTTGAACATGGCATGTTTTCCAATTAACACTGCACGAAGTTTCGTCAGTTTTTAAATTTTATGGTATGATAAAATATTCAAATATTGACTACCGTCTGTTTTTTTTTTTATGTATAATATCCTACAAGTATTGAAAATTGAGATAAAAGTAGTGGGTAGTGCTCAGCCGGTTTTAGTAAGCTGTCTTCAACAATTCTGTACTGTGCTAATGAATTCAGACAACCATCATCAGTGCCATTTTTCTCAGATCACCTGAATATATAAATACAGAGATTGCTGTATATTTTAAATGTATACAAAGAAATATTGAGGGAAGTTTATACAAAACTTCTTCCTTCCAAGCTTGCCTTGCTTTTCATAATGGTGAACGACTCATACATCAAACATAATTGCGGTTCGCAATTATCTCACACGTCAAGTCAAAAAAATATATTTTAAGAGTACACATTCAAACTTTCACTTTCCTAGTATTTGATTCTTCCCATTTCAGGGTTCATAACCGCTCATGAACCCGATGATCAATCATGAATTCGCCAGCAACGAGCCAAAAAATAAACGACAGAATTATCGATGCATTTAACACTCGTGTGCAATTGGCAGGCGATCACGAAAAATCCCGTTACGCAACTGTAAATACAAGTTTCAAAATTGCCGGCTCACTAAAAAAAACAGTCAACCCATCACTTCTGCTTTAAAAAATATATCAATTTTTTCCCGGTCTAACTGTAACCGAAATCCGCCAAATGCATGTTTTCAGTTGTTTGTTTATTAAAAACCTACCCACATTAACGATGTGTCATACATTTACATTTAAAGGAAAACAAGTTTTATTATCGAGCGCATGTCGACGGTTTTCCTTCACTGAAAATAGTACACTTTGCTTAGGCTTTTTCGTGAGTCACGACCAAATTTCTATCTGCTGGGGGAATTCTTGGCCCTCAAACGAAGATTTATTTATAAATAAAACTTTCATGTTGGCTCATTCATTTCGTACCGGGATCGGCGTCACTGAACATCAATTTTGTAATTAAAATTATCTTTAATTAATGAAATTGAAATTAGATTACACGTGTGGAGCTCTAATAAAACGACTTTCTCAAAATTAGAGTTTAACGTCCAACTTTCACTGGAAAATCGTGACTTTAACGCTCCAACGATTACATAAATAATATATTAATTTTTTTCACATAACATTCATATAACTGCCGAAAATTAGCGTGGAAATGTTGGCATTAACCATGGTGGATTCATTAAAAAAAGATCTTATCGTGCAATCATGATAATCGATAGTTGTGGTTGAAGCCGAGTTTATTGATTACTTTTTTTATGTTGTGCTTTTATTATTTTGTGTCACATCTTTTATGTATTTTATTTACAAGAGTTTAAAGGGGAAAAAAGCAGCCCTGCTTGAATACAATCAGTTGCAAATTTAACAGGAATGAGATAAACAACAATATTTAGGACCTGAAGATGCGAACGCCATTCAATTATTCATGTAGTAAGCTCATTTAAAATCTTACAAAACGAAAATGTAAGTGGATTAAAGGAGAATTTACATACAAATACGAACATGAACCAACTTGTTTCTTCTTCTTGTTTCTATTTTTAAATGCTAACTGACGAAAAAATCTGCGACGTTTCTGAGGTTTTATTAAAATCAACTGAATGTGCTCGATGGTGAACAAATGCAGAAATTTACGACGTTTTATTTATCAATATTAATGACGTTACATTCAAACAGTCGGCAATCGGTCGATAATAACGGAAGCCATTAGTTTGAGGACGATTTTACAATAATAATGCTAATCAAACATGAGAACTTTGGTACTTTTGTAATCGGAAAGATAACGTGATGAACCACGTTCGTGATTCATTCTCAGATTATGATCATTTCAGTCATGTTCTTTGTAATTCGAAGGGAACTTGACTGGTACTGCCGTGACCTTCATAAAAACGGCGTGCCCAATAAAGCAAATTGGTTGTCCTGCAATATCCACTCGGTTTTGGGTACAAAGGTCAATTTTCGTGCGATCAAAGAGTGACAAAAATTTGACACTGGCGTGAAAACCTAAAGGCCACCACGAGGCCTACTTGGCAAAGGATCCAAATTACCGCAAACGTCAGCTCGCGGCCCCGATTGTCACTTTGATACACAAGCGGATTTCACAAATTAAAAATTAATAATCGTGTTGTGAAATGTTGTGTGAAAGTTGCCAACAATGATCGCTGGAAAATCAACTTTTGTGTTGATTTCCCATCGGCTTGCATGTATTAGGAAATTTATTTCGGTGAGGGTCATTGGCCAGCCAAAATAAACTTGACAAACGAGACGAAGGTACAAATTGCGGACGTGTTTTCCACAGCCTGAATGCAAAAAGTCTGCTTAGGAACGATATATATATACTTACGCCCTTTGTTCGACAGCAATGTTCGTATTTGGTTCAGGCACATGAACAGAGAAAATGACGTTAAGTTTAATGAATTTAAACAAAGAATTTTACACGTTACGTTGCCGTGAGAATGTGTTCTCAAAATGTCACGAGAACAATGAAAGAAGTCTATCAGCTGTTCCAGGTGTTAACCACAACCAAGGAAACCATCGTTACCAGTAATTTATTTCGTATAATAGCATAAAAATCGTTAAATATTGTACCATATAGAAGTAGAACGTGAAGCAAAAAGGTCAAAAATAAACGGAACATACCTTTGTCTCTGACCTTTCACAAGTTCGCGACACCCCTAGGGCTCGAGCTCCAGATTTCCTATAACCCACAAGAGAAACCACTGTTCAATACTCTTCTACAACAAATTATTTTACAATTGTTATATCCTCCTACTCAATCAATAGTGTTCTTATTACATTGCAAAAAAAAACACCTACTGTGTTAAATAAAAAAACACTTAAAAAACCACATAGACCTGTCTTAAAAAGCCGATCTTCGATTAGTAATCAAAAAAGAAATAATTCGAGATGACAATAAACCTTCATACGCAAATTATTTCCCGAATTGTTACGGAGCCACCGCACCACAACCCATTCGAGAAGTTCCACCGAATCTCACCTTAATCGACTAACTTCACATTTCCATTCTCACATTAACACCAATCCGTTTAAAACAACTATTTACAACAATATCAAACGAAAAACTGGACTGAAAATAAAAATATCTCACAACATTCACCTACGTTAATCTCGTTCTTATAAAATGTCAAGTCAACTATCGCTTGCAGCGCCCTCTTGCGACGTGCACGTGACGACGGCGCCAAATTCAAAAGTCGCCAAATCGCGTATTCCATGACCTGTCTTCGACTGTCAAAATGAATCTGGATGAAATATTGAACACTTTGCACATCTCCGAGCAAAGCGGCCACGTGATAAGTACAGAGGAAGGGATCATTTTACACAACGCCCTGTTAATTTTACAAAACGAAAACCATTTCCGGAAGATCTTTTTCTGGGGGCGAATTTTCGGGACCGACAACGATTACTACCTTGCTTACGGATACAGATCGGATGCCTTACACGACAGGATTTTCTACTATAGCACTAATTGCTTAAACTGGGGGTTACTCCCTTCGCCAACAGAGTATGCCAAGAAGCTGACGCCACTGTGTACAGTCAAGTTCCAGGGTGATCCTGCTCTGGTCCTGGATGTTTTGCTGGAAAAAGACGAAATTTCCTTTGGGGCTCCTTTGCAAGAACCTCAAGTCAAAAAGCTTAAAGAGGAAGACAGATTATCCGCGACGATATTCTTTATCAATCAAGAGGTGCTAACGTTGCCCAGAGGCGCTTTATTTAAAAGGGCTGATGGGGTCATAGTTGAAAATTTGTCTTTTGAGGGATTAACGACTTTGGAAAGTCGTGAAATTAAGAGCTTTCTACACTTCAGGGTCCCAACGCAAAAATGGAATACGAACTTACTTACAAGAGATGATTATAACTATGCTATAGATTTCTTGGATCCTCTTGATACTGACATACCAGAAGGCTGCTGGCTACAAAATTTAACATCCAGTGAAGACATAGTGGTACTGAAATCACTTTACTGGCCTGGAATGTTTTTTTATCATTTTTTAGGAACACCAAGATATGGTTTCCTTTATTTTGGTAATGGAATTAAATGTCTTGATGTACCATTCTTCCTCAATGGTTTATATCCTATTTATGAAGACTTTTTTGCAGGGAAATGATCAGTTTATATTAAATAAAGCTTCACAAACTAAACTTGGTATTTATTTTTAAATTCTAATCAAATTAAAAACTATTACTGGTTCGATAAAAAAATACTTTTACTTCCACCTAATTATAAGAACAATACTAAAAGCAATAATGTGATTATTTTGGTAATAATACTTCAAGATTTTTGGAAGTGATCAGTGACAGAAGTGTGGTACAGAAACTTTTTGTTTTTTTCTTGCCATCATTCCATCAAAAAATTCCCTGATATCCTCTTCTTTGACAACCTTTTTATTCTCGACAAATTTCTTCAAGTATTCAGCAAGATTTTCCTTCAGATCATTATATCCGGCAATAGCTTCAACTAACTGTACCCTATCTAGAGAATTCATAAAATTGCGATTGTGGGTCTCCACAATTTCCTTAGCTTTAGCCTTCCCTTTCTCTTCATACAAATGCACAGGATCCTCAGGGTCAATTAAAAACAACACATTTTCTTTTTTATACATTTCTAAACAATCAGCACAAGTGCAGAGTTCTTGACGCCATGAAATATCCAGCCAGAATTTGGTACCAACATTCTCAGATTTGGTTGACGGTTTCTTACACTTCTTTGGTTCTTCTTCAGTAGCTTCCTTATCACCATTTTCTTCAGTATTTTTTTCTGTTTTGCTCCCATCATAATGAAGTAAAAATTCATGTTTAGCTACACAAGTTCCACAGATCATCTCGGCAAAAGGGCCACTAGGAATTTCCACGCCTAAATGTCTGGAATGGTACCAGTCTTCACAAATAATACATTGAATCATCTCATCTGGTAATGGATCATCGGGATCCGGATACGGCCTGTGACAAACACAGTAAATTCCACTGAAGTTTTGGTTATAATTATTCAATTCATTTGTGTCAGTTTTGGAGCTGTGCAAATTACATTTGACACCATTAAACTTCTTATTGCCGCAATCACAGCAGAAGTTCCGTTTCGTGTATAATTCCACGAGCTCGTGACCGTCATGACAGTGGTAACTACAAGCAAGGCAAATTCCTGCTCCCTTCTCAGGATCATCTCTGGATTCAGGAATGCAAGTAAGACACGAATAAAGAGCCTGACGTTTCAAGTAGCCCTAAAATACACTTTACGGTTAAGGATGCTTGCTGATTTATTAAATAAAACTTACGTCGCCGTAGGAACAAGCTTTGTCATTGGCAGCACCAAGAACAGCAGCAGCATCTTGAATCATTTCATCTTCTAGTTCTAATACATCATTTAATGTAAGGGTTATAGTTTCAGATTCTTCAGGACTTTGTTCACTGTTTCCACTTGTATCTAAATTTTCTGACATCTTGTCTGGCAAAGCTTTAAAGTCACTACAAATTTGGAAAAACGGATACAGCGCAAATTGCTGTCACTTGTGACAGGTATAACAACAATGGCGCCAAATTCTAGGGATTTTTGTGATGTAAATTGACAATCCTTGTCCACTCTGCAATCCATGAATTTTAGCGCGAACGATTGAAATTTAAAAATTTATTTGAACATTATTGATTTTAAGTGCGGTGTGAATTAAAATGATGATTATTAATAATACACATGTTAAAGATAATAACATGAAAAAATGAAATCGGTTGTCAAATCATAAACGAACATGTCAGTTGAATTTGACAAAGGCCACAATATGGTCCGAAACGTTGTGAATAAACACATTTTTTATTTGGTGTTTAGAATTAAACAAAACCTGTTGTCATTAAAATACTCTAAACTAATAAATTTACATCTATGAAAAAACTGAATTTTTATTTGTTTTGGCTGTAGGATAAATTAATACAGAGGTTTGATTTGATACCTAAATGTTTGCATGAAATGGAATCCATTGACGTCACTTCTTCTGTTATTAATTAGAGATGTACATGCGATAATTTGGTATTATCGACAGTAATTAAAATCGTTACTAAAACTGCGTGATTGCAATCAGAACATATTAAATTATGATCGATTTCCCCGAAGTAATCCGAATTGACGTCGCCGTCGGGACGCCCAGTGACGTCCATTGCGCAAAGGCGTCATTGATTCACATAGCCTACATTCTCAAATCTCGTGTGCCTCAGCTTGAACTGACGGGTGAGTATATAAACAAACGTTTTTTTTTTCTTTTAATATAACATATACGATATTGCCAGTAATTTAAATGTAAATTACAACATATAATCCGATATACCCAATAAAATAATCGTAAAATTAACTGTTTGCTGTACAAAAGATAAAATTTAAGGATTAAGTCTACGTCACATCTTTTCCAAACCAGTCGGTAAAGCCATTACTGACGTTCAAAATTATGTTTTGGATTTATAAACGGTAGATGGTTCGTATACATGATTTACCAAAATGAGACAACCAAACCTCCACACTGGTCTTGGTTTCATTGATCGTTAAAACAGGTGGTTCATTCAGAAGTAGTCCGCATTCATGAGATGTACCCACGTAGCGTAATAAAAACATTTTTACATATTTATTAACGTTCAAAATCAATAATGAATTCAAATATCTAAACTAAATGTTGTCATTAGGAGATATATAATTAAATTAAAACATTAAAATTTGCATTTCATTCTAGACCACTTAAACGTATCGCCATGATATTGGCGATAATATTGTGGAGTGTGACCGGCGCTTTAGCTTACATTCCAGATGGCAAAGTAAGTTTTAATTTCTCTCTGTTAAACAAAAAAAATCGATATTCCATTTTAAGGATAACTTCATGTCCGGCATGTTCCTTCGGGAAATCGTCAGTCGCATGGGCAAAGACTTACCGGATTTAGCTTATATGGACTTCCCCGAAAATCGCTTACCTTTGGGAGTACGTTCTTTAGGCCGTGAAATGGAAGAAGAACAGCTGTTTCCATTTGATTATGACGCTCTCGGTGAACCCAACATCCATCCAAGTATTCGCGATCAGGAATTTTTAGAACACAGCAGCTTGTATGGAAGTCAGTTCATGTCTGGTGGTGCTGGGGAAGGAAAACAGCATCTTCGACCTGAGGGCAGTTTTAAGAATATACAAGAAGTCAAATCGGACTCCACATTGCCAGCTTATTGTAACCCTCCAAACCCTTGCCCAGTTGGATATTCAGGTAAAGCATACAAGGTTTCTTTCAACTTTCGTAAAATTTTGGTTGCAGCTGAACAAGGGTGTATAGAGGAATTTGAAAATACAGCTTCTTATAGCCGAAGATACCAAGCAGCACAGGATTGCATGTGCGACACTGAACATATGTTTGAATGTCCCAATCCTAGTCCTAGTGAATCTATTGTAGACGATCCTATGGACACTTTCAATGATCTTGAATTTAATCGATTTTTGCAACATACAATGCAGGTTTCTGAAATAAACACCAGTTAGTTCAGTATTATAAATATACGTGATTTTTGATTATAGATGAACCCAGGTTTGCAACATAAGAATTTGGTGGCAAAAAAGTTTCATCAAAGTAAGAAAGTGAGTATTTATATTCGAATTGTTTGTACTTACTATAGTAGTTGATGTATACCCAACCATTAGTTAACAGATTTTCTAGTAGGTAATGTCGTCTATGCCTACGTCTTTGCAGCATGCCACAACCACCTAAACCTAAAAACACTGGATGTAAGATTAATGTATACTGTATACCCTTTTGCGATCATGTGTAATTTGTTTAATTTATTAAATTAAATATCTCTGTTGTGTTGCAATATTATTTAGTACCAAAAGGTGAGGTTCACTTTTATTATAGTATTCAATTATGTAAAGACTGATGGTTAATTGTGAATGTTATTTCTTTCAGAGTAGCAGAATGAATCCATTTTTGAGCGGTGAACGTCTCCCCGTGGCGGCAAAAAAGGGTAACAATGTGGTATTCTGAACTCAAAACCTAACCCAAAGACAATTACGAGTGGCGTCAGCTTTTCCAGTGCTGGCCGAAGAAGCTGCCGCCACGCAAAAGGACTGTCTGATCAAAATGAAATACGACACGGCAACGAAAAAGGCTGAAGATTTATTATGATTTCTTTAATTTTTGAAGCACTGTTTTAGAACTGTAGATAGTTGCTTTAAGTGTTTAATAATCGTGTTTTTTAACCCTGAGAAGGCCCCATACTGTTAAAGAACTGAGGACTCAACATTCTCTTGTAAAATATGGCGTATCGTTGGCCATTTTACAAACACTAAATTTTGACTCGAAGAACGAAGACGTCTCTCTAAGTGACTGAAACATCTTGTGACCCGGTTTTTAGTTTATGATTTTTCGGTTACTTAGAGCTTTTGATAATACATATCAAAATTAGACTAACCAAGATGGTGTTATTAAGTCGGGTAGTAGGCCCTATTGATTTTCGAGTGCTATGTTAACACTTCTTAATGAAATTTTTGATGAAAATTCTAGTTTATATCAAATATTTCCAACGATTTAACACAGCAAGGCAAAATCAGTGCGCGACTTAAAAATACCTTTTGACACCATCAGTCATTTTGATGGAATTATGATAATGATTCGATTCATATGTATCATTACCTTGGAATTCAAACTCGGATTAGTAATGGATAAAACATTTATTGACAATTATTAAGAACATTTATTGATGTTAATTCGTTATCAAGATTTGGTGTTTTAAGATTTTAAAAATTTGTGTGATCGTGAAATGGTTGACCATTTCACTACCGCTTATAGTTAATCAGATGTATATTCACTATGTTATCTTGAACAGACCACAGCAACATTATGGATCTGTTCCCTTTCAGATGTCAAAATATATAATGTATTCTCTTAATGCATACATGTGTTTTATTTAAACTCTATGCAGTCCCGTCTTCCTTCTATTAGATTTTCAAAATTTATATCTTCAAAACTATAAGACAGCGTATTAATAGACTTTAAGATTATTACGAATCAGTTTGAAAATATCAAAATTATTAGAAAAAATCCCTACGTTAATGCTCTTAATGCTGGTCTGTAAATCCTTTTTTCAATATTAAAAAAAAAAAAAAACTTTTCCTGACCTTGAACTAATCTTAAATACCTAATTGACATTGACTTTTGTCCTTTGCCTGATTAACCGCTGTTAATTCTTGCTAGCTATTTGCAGAAACATGAGGTTAAAAATAATTTAAGATGAATACAAGAGTTGCGTCAGGAAAAAATGATGTAATTCTAGAGTGTAAAAATTATAACATCTATAAAACTTTACTACATTTGTTGTTCAAAATATTTAATCAGATTAATTAAGGAACTATGTTTTTTTCATTTTCGAACGAGAATCGCCAATACTGAAACTCAAATAAAGGAATTGCTTTTAGACCACTTTTTCTATTTTAAATTAAACTAAAATATAGAAGAATGTATATACAGGTAGAGTGCCAAATATGGAATATACCAGAATAAAATATTTTGATGAAAATTCTCTTATATTAAGATAATCTGTTAATACGTCATAATTAAATAGCAGGCACATAGTTTCGATAAGAAATTGACAGATTTATTAGGCACCCATATCACGAGTGTAAGCAATATTTAGTATGCGATATTTGACTTTTCCATGCAAGGAACTATCGATCACAAATTTCGTTTGTGTATTATAAGTTGCATATCAACGTCAGGGTAACATGCTAATGTTGTCCGTTAAGAAAATCTGATTTGCCAGAAGCTGAAAGAGATTAATAATTCTGAAATTATTAAGCAGTTTCAGAAACCGCAAGTTTCCTGAACTTATTAATATTGCATTGTCAGAATTATCTTGAAATAGGAAAAATATTCGCCGTTATGAAAATGGATTGTATTCCTAAGAAAATACAAAAGGTTGCTCGTTTCTTTTGAATTTAAAATCAATAGAGAAATACATAAATCACTGAAAGTACACTTTTAAATTCGTGAAATTATGAATTTAATCGTGCAATGAATTTTAACGCATTTTGTCACGATGTAAATCATATTGAAGAACAAATAATTAAAATTTTAGGTTTACCATGTGTTGAAATTGCTTATTTGTACGCCGCCCATATTTATTAAGTTATGTCATGTTTTTTATTGGAACACTGAGTATAACAATCATAAAATTGTTTGTCCTATTAGGACGACGATTATGATGAACAGATTGTTTTTTCAAATGATCCAACTCAAGAGAAAGCTATTAAATTAGGAATGGGGGCGCACAATTTGGCGTGGTAGATCTCCCGATCTGGATACGCACTTTTTATAGGAATAAACAATTTTTGTCAAACACCTGGTTGACTTTACCTTCAGAATTTTATTTATTGCTGTTTTTAATAAGGTATTTATGTAAATCGTTCGAGTAATAATATAACTTAACTATTTTATGCGTTGTAAAATAGATTCTCCAATAAACAGTTAGGCTTTAAAAAAAATAAAGCTTCCTGCGAAGATTTAGCAAATGTAATATATTTCTTTTATTGTGTGTATCTGCGAAATGACTCGGCATCCTTAAGAGGTTTTATAAAAAATTGTTTTGTTGTCAATTTTCTGATAGTAAGTTGGCTCCTGAAGCGTCGCTTAATTTTCCGGGAATGAGAAAGCAAGATTTCATCAGATCTCAAATAAACACATTTCCGGGCGCTTCCGGGAACACTTAACGCCTGTCTAATCGCCGCAGGATTTATGTATGAGTCGGTCGAGGTGAATTTTATTTTGTGGAAGCTTGCCATACTATCGGCAGGTTGGTTGTTTGGCACACCGAGAGATAATTCAAGTTCTCTCGGCCAGTCGGTCTGGCTCCAAGTCTGATATGTTTGCCGACAGACAGAAACTTGTAGTTGTCCCAGAAGCAAAACTTTTCGACTTGTTGAGAGTAAAAAGCAAACTCCTTTAAATGCTCCTACTTGTTTATGATGTATATGGGAAGTTCCTGCGACATCAAACGGATATTCTCTACACTCAACGCCAAAAAAAAGTGTCTACACTAATCCGACGAAGGAATTCCAGTCTAAACAAACATTTGATTGCTGCTAAGAAAATGTTTTTCATGTAACTATTTTGGCGCCGCAAATAATAAAACAGTCGAACTTGATGTTTATTTTTATTCAATACGATATAAAGAACTACGTATAACAATAAAATAACACTGTTAAATGTTAATACTAACAAGTATTTTTACATTCAGACTTACAAATGTTCATAGCCGTTAAAGCAATTATGTGGGATTTCGTACAAGTCCCAAATAAACAAATAAATATAGTTGTAGAAACCATCTGCAAATATGTTAATTATAAATAATAATAAATTACTTATTACAACTTATATACTACGATAATTACTTATCGATTATAAACATTAAAAATAGTAGGAACTTGAACTGCTGAAGTTAGTTTATATGTTTAAGAGGTTAGGTCATATTCGATCTTATTTGGATTCGTACGACTATTCCCCATTGTGAAACCGGTCTCTAATACCTGCCAAAGAAATGAGGTATACAGCAATAGCTTCAACCAAACCGCGATAAATTCAATATAAACTTGGTAAGAATCATGCAGTGGCGTAGTTATAATTTTGTCAATAGCTAGGAGAATTAACACAAAACGCACATGTTTCTAGCACTTTTTTTTTTCACAAAAAAATCGCACGTTCTGTTTTTGTCTATTATGTTTGTTATCCTTTGAAACTGATGAAGACAATATTAATTAAAAAATTTGCTATAATTCGCATTTAAATAGTTAAAAAAAAGTAAACTTTGTAAAGTCCCATAATACTTTGGATTAGAATCCACTAGTGAATAAATAAAACGAAGAACGACGGTGGTATTCGAAAGGAATTCGTCAAATTTGCAAAAATGGAAATACAGATTTCCACCGATTCGTTATTTTTTTATTGAAGAAAATTAGAAGCCGATTGCTGGTCGTTGAAAATTTGTCCTGTGTTACCAAAACACGAAAATGTCTCTATCTTATCTACGCCGCTGTAAAAGCGAAGTTTGTTCGTTGTCCTTTTCGGTCACGAGACTGTTTCAAAACGTTCCTGAAAAGTTGTAGCCCACATATCTGAAACCGGCACTTAAAAAAATGTCTGATTTCGGGGACATGTAGGCCGTTTAATAATAAAAGTATAAATAGAAATCAACATAACTTTAATGATCAGTACCCACTCAGCATGTAGGTTTGTGGCGCCGTTTAATGTTTGTACACTTATTAATGTTGTTGGGAACGTTTATTAACACTTGTCGCCTACCAGCGTCTAGCTTCACGCATTTTCATTCTCGTCCGCATGAGATTTTTATCACAATTACCCGATCGTCCCCGGCATTAAATCGCCAGACAAGATCAGTTATTTCCTCATCGAATAATTAAACGAAAAAACACACGCACAGACGCCCGGTCGGGCAGGAAAAGCGCGACAGCGAGCCATGTGAAGACGCCCAACATGAATCCGCCTCAGTTAATTGCGATCAGTTAAATGAATCTGATTTGCATGAAACGACCAACAGGGCAACATATTAGGGAAAAGGTAACGAACAGACTTCTTCCGGCTGCAACTCGTCCGCGGATTAAGTTAAACTAAGATTAGCCACTTATGCGATAAGAAGTTGTTGTTTGAAGCACGCCCAGCAAAAACTGCGATGCGATGTATAAAAACACTTTTAAAAATCCTAGAGACTTAGCACCATCAAGCCATATTGCCAGTCTACAGTTTTAATTTAACTCTCTATCTTAAGCATTTTATAATCGTTCTTAAGTTCAAGAGCGTGACGTCATCTAATAAATCTCCTCTAATCGCAACTCAATTGACGTTGGCCGCCATGCACTTGCATTGTTTGATCCTCTGGATCCGCTTCTTCCTGAACGGCGGCGTCATCGACGGACACCGGAGCGTGATCGTGACCCAGGTGAACTTACTCGGTCTGCAAAAAGCGCAAGCTTTGAAGGCCGGGCCGTTTTGGTCCTCGTCATCCGCTTCTTCGGTGACAGGCACGTGTCGATGACGACGTTTCGGGTTTTTGGGAATGTAGAAAGAGTTGCATTGGCCGTAGCAAAAGCGGTTGATTACCGTTCGTGTTAGACAGCCTTCTTCTTTCACCTTTTGCACGAGGGGTTCGGTTTTGCACCAGTCGCGCTGTAGGTACTCTTTCTTTGTCACGAAGAGGGCATTTTTGCTGGACTTCAACAGTTTTCTGCCGTTGAAACCGCGCAAGTCGGAGAGGAGCTCGGTTGTGCGGTATGGCTCGGACTGATTGTTCCTGCGGAGAAACACGTTGATGTCAATTCGGGGGTTTTCTGTGCGAGGGGGTTCGTCCAGGAGCTTCAGTTTTTGGATTTCGAATTCTTGGTCGGGAGGTATGTAGTTCTCGTCCAGCTCGTTTTGCAGGAGGTAGCGCTTTTCCTCGCGGGATATGTTTTCTCTTTTTTCGGCCAGCAAGCGCTCGACTTCTTTGGTGTTGATTATATCGAGAATAGAGTCGCTAGGGGGGTTTCGCAGGGTCATACATGTTGCGATTTGCTGACTCAAGAAGACGCACAAGGCTAAATGAATGTTGTTCTTCAGCATCTGAAACAAAACCAATCCGTCAGTTTGACCACACACTTTTTTAAGAACAAATTCAAGAGCTTTTTTCTTGATGATTTTGCAAATATTGTATTTTTTATAACTATAAGGGTTAAAGTATTTTCGTAATGGAGTTATCGTAATGTGAATATTCAATTTCAAAGAATCGGTTCAATAGTTTCCGAGATTCAGTGAAGTCACGAAATTTGCGACAGATAGACCTACATCATCTGGTATTCTTCGAAAAAACATACGATCGCATTATTTTGCGAGGAAGTAAAACAAAGTTTTCAGGACATAGATATTATACAACAATCAGACATTTTAGGATACATAACAATATAATGTTTAGCATAGAATATATTATAAAGGACAATTTCATTTACAAAATTTATTAATTAGGTAATTTTTCCTTATTTCTTTTGGTAACGAGTTTTTAATAATAGTGATTTGCATGCAAAAATTCTTTGCTACAGCCCTTTTATTTTAAAATTTTAGTCCTCCATTTTTCTGGAAAAAATGTAATGTCCAATATTTTCTAGAGACGTGTCGTGGGTCGAATTTTACAGAGGCTGTTTTTTTTTTAAGAATGATCATAATAAGAATAATTATCGTTATAGTTTGACGAAGGTTTGTAAAAGTGATGCGTACACGTCTCCAAAACTAAAGAAGTTTTTTTTTCAATAAGAAAGATCTAAATTCTAACTAATTCTAATTAAATAAACAAACTGTAAAAGAACAAAAATTTAAAAGATTCATAGTTTTCGAACCAAAGTTTCGGATTGTGTAAAAAAGATTGATGAATTGTCAAATACACTAAAAGTAAAGTAACCTTATATCAGCAGATAACTGTAATGGATGTGCATCTAGGTAAACCATTGTTTTAATCAAATATTGCAATTTCAAAGTAGGAAGCTTATGTAACAGATGATTCAGACTGAATGTCGCAGTCATTTATCTTAGCAAATATACAAGATATGTAAATAATATAGCAATTCTAATCATCAACTAAGGTATATAACTACATTTATGTTTCCGCTCAGTTAGTCGGAAATGACAAATTTTTTCTATAATAGTACACTATATTAACTAGTTTCATAGTGATTATAATGGCATCGAACTGATAAGTAAGCAACAAATAAGAACTTATGCAAATACATGCTAATAAAATGAAATCGCATACACTTATATCTAATATTTCAGGGAAATAATAACGTTTTAAAAAATTACAAATGATGAAAAGTCCGCTTTCCTCAGTTTCGCGTAATTTATTTATAATATTGTCTATTACATTCTGAATTACCTCGAGCTCAATTTCTTTTCTTTTTCTTAGAACATGTTCTCAACTATTAAATTCGTCAGTGGATAAATTATATATTTAGAGGATTTCCATTATTTGCAACAAATCTGATATTTTTGCCATAAAAAAAGCCTGGAAGTCGGACACCTGTGGATCTTTAAACTCGGTGGATCTTTGATTTGTGTGGATCTTTAAAATTGATTTAATTTATTTAATCTGGGTGCAGAATCTGCACCTAATAGTAGCCCACTCGCATTATTTTGCACGTATTTTCATGTGAAATGACAATTCGAAT